>CM050428.1:32515698-32590698 GCA_027564155.1 Gymnocypris eckloni scoliostomus
TAATATTTACTTGACCGTATCCATCAAAATCAGTCAAATCACTGTAGCACTTGTTTGCAGTTAGCAACATATGTCAGTTTAGAAAATAACATCCAACACATGGCAATTTACATTTTGGTGGATAAATCACGTGAATCGAATTTTTTGTAAACGTTTTTAAAAATGTACGTTTTTGAACAATCTGCTTTACGCCCCACTGATGGTTATGTTTAGGGTGGGCCTTCATGCGTGTTTTTTCTAAAAATCATACAAATTGTATTTGGACATTTTCTAGTTGTTTACTTTGTGGTCACTCTGCTAGGACACCTTGAGAGGAAATTAATTCATACATCCACTAAAATCAATGTGAAGTTGCTTGTGAGAAAAGCATAATTAGTTTGGTGTCATTTCTGATGTTTTATAATCTAATATA
The DNA here is from genome assembly GCA_027564155.1 of Gymnocypris eckloni scoliostomus. Classification (NCBI taxonomy): domain Eukaryota; kingdom Metazoa; phylum Chordata; class Actinopteri; order Cypriniformes; family Cyprinidae; genus Gymnocypris; species Gymnocypris eckloni. The sequence continues at coordinate 32,516,111 of CM050428.1, forward strand.
ATTATATTCATATATAGAATGTATTGATATATATCAGTAAGCACTTTTTGTGAAGTACTTTTTCGGCCATTGTATAAGTGTTACTTTATGTCATCCAAAATCGACTATTTTGTAGTACAAAAAGGAGAACTGGTTTGCCTGTTGCTCATTCCTTTGGACTAATTACCAAGTCGACTATCTTTCCATGACTCAGTCCTCATCATCTCTGCACTCGGTCCCAGCACATCTGTGAAGGCTTGTGTTGAAGAGATCTGTCTCGTGGTTGATAACTCTAAGACTCCTGTGGTTGGTGGGATGTATCACTGATGTATCATCAGATGATTTAGCAAGGGGTAAGAAAACGTGACAAACGTGAGTCTGATTATTATCATTGATATACTATTTTAGTATTTAGTTTTATATTGAATACATGTTTATTTGTATATTTTCATTTTTATTTTCATTTTAGTTACATTTTTAGTAATTCTATTATGCTGCAATTTTTATTCATTACAAAATGAATGAGTGTGGGTGTGTGTGTGTATATATATATAGTTCTTATTCATTTTACTTCCGCTTTCAGTTATTTAAGTACTTCAAGTTAAATTAAAAGAAAATGAGAAATAATGTCTTGGCAAGTACCAAAAATATTCTTGATGCATCTTTTTCTTCTCGACCATGCATCATAGACAATGTAAAACACTGAACTGTAATTAGACAAATTTGATGAAAAGTGCTCCCTCTGCTAAGGTCACAGGGGAAAATGAGGAAAAGTTCCAAGCACATGCTAAACCCTGTGCACACTTGAGGACTCGCTGTATCTTGTGTCTGTTGTGTTGATGCACACACCACACAACTAATCACAAACCGAGCACCACAATTACACAATCATCTCCTCCCAGTCTGCAGCTATGATCCTGAAATTCCATTCTTGCACAAACAACATGAAGGAGGGGCTTTATTTGCACAGATAGCTGCCAGGTTGATGGTTTGTTTTTGTTTTGTCACTGCCTCACCCTCCTTTCACTGTCTTTCATCTCAGTTTTATTGGTTGCTGTTCATTGGCTGTTCTCGGAGACAACGTTCACGCCTGACTACAGTGAGTCGACACTGTGTGCAGGAATCAATCTAGGGCGTTCTGTTACAGACTCAAAACATAAAGGACCATGAGCTTCTGTTTTGTAGTGTGCTGCAGATTTAAAGATGTTGGATTATCCTTTGTTATTTGTCATTCACAACCCCAAGTAACCATTATGTGACTCATTTAGCATAGAGGGTTTTTGTATGTTGAGGGTTGCACTCTTATTGCACTCATTGTCAGAAAACTGTGCCATCTTTCAAATCTGTTATCCCTGTTGCATTCATAATCAATATAAGGGTTGATTGCCAGTTGAACAGGACTGTCATAAATGGCTAATGATGATTTTAAAGTGTTAATTCACAAAAAAATAGTAGATTTTACCTCTGCCTTTAACCTTGAGGTGAGTTCAACCTCACATCAAGATCCAGAAAATGAGCCAGCTGAGTCTTAACCCTTTTCTGAACGAATGGTACCAAATTGGCACCTATATTGACAACATGTTTACATGGCAGATTCATGTTGACTATTTATATGCTAAACCCCAACAAAAGTGGTAATTCCGTCCAAATCTGCCATGTCTGTGTTTTTCTCACACAACCTCTGTAATAATTCCAGGGCAAATGACCTACTGTTGTTAGGCAAACTCAGTGATCCTCTGAGAAAACTAATCCCATCCGAATGTGAATGTCTGTGTCTATTTTTCTCACAACGTGTTTCCTTGTGTGTTTTGTTCAAAGTGAACAACCGTAGATGCTCTTACTACTACACACATTTTTGATGTTTGCTTCCAAGCAAAGAAATTGTAAAAATAATATTAATAAAATCAAGCACCAGATCATGTAAACTGTTAAGACAGGCTTCTGTAATACTGTTTTACTACAAATAAACAAACAAAAAAATAATTAAACTAAAGTTACCACAAATGAACCATGGTTATATACTAGCCATAGCTTAACCATGGCATTTGTAGTAAACCTATGGTCACAGAGATGTTAGTCCCATCCGAATTGGTACATGAAAATCACAGATGTGAGGTGAATAGAAACTTTAGAAAACTAGTCCCATCCGAATAGGGCTAAAGACTGTACTTCTTGAGGAGACTCAGACTGTATCGTGACAATAATAAAACAAAATAAAAATCATGACTGTGTTTTATCAGGCTGTTCTGGAGAGTCTAATCGGTATGGGATCCACGTTTTGCATGGTAACCTCTCTGTACAATTTGTACAAACTCTGAGTTTGACAAGACCAAATAAGTGTCTCCCATACCGTGCACCCTCATATAAAATTAATGCACATAAAAAAATAAATATGACCTCACTGTGTCAATCACACTGCCTCCGAAACGTTTGTCTGTCATAAAAAATCAGATCAAGATTTTCTGTTTTTCCGCATCCGTAGCAAGCATTTTGCTAGGAAAGGATGACGAATACCTTGCATACTTGCAAGGTGTGCAAAGACCTTAATTGTATGAGTTGTATAAATAGCAGCTACAATAAAACTGCTCTCGCACTGACAGCAGTTAGATTGCTGTAGATCAGTTTGTAATAGTTGGTCCTGCGGTATCCATCTGTATTCAGCCACATTACAAAATTAATAATGTCTGGAGAATTATGTTGCTGCCAGTGGAACCTCCTGGAAGTTATGTCAAATGTCACTGTTCCCCAAGAATAAACCACATTTCTTATGAACTCACATTTGATTAGCAGGCCTCATGATATGGCTCTCATCTTCATCTTTGACTGTAACACATCGCTCTAGAAATGATTTCTAAATGTTCCTTGGCAACCGTGTAACACAAGAACAGCTGGAAGTATCACCGCATCCCGTTTAGGACAATTCAAAGCAAAACCGTTGAAATTTCCAGTTAAATGATTATAACAGCTCCCGTTTGGAGGACCACAGCTTTCTCCTCCTCAAACTCCCACACTCTTATTTTATTGAACACAGATGCTGATCTGACCATTCGCTGTATCTCATGTGACTCACGGTTTGAAAATGGCTGCACAGAGACTGTGCGGTAAATGATGGCCTTGTCTTTAATTCTCTCTGAAAGTCTGTTCTTAGACCACAAAGAGATTTACTGTATATGGATCAAAAACATGTATTGTGTCTGAGATATTTTCCGGTCTGGTGTTTTAGGAGACTCAAGAGACATCAGAGACGGACAATAGAGCCGTCATGTCTTGTTGAGATGGAAATTGAGTGCAGATCAGCACTAGCGGCACTGGACTCTCAGAAATCATTTCTGAACAAATGTATGTCATCATTTACTTGGCCCTAATGTCAGTGCAAACCCGTAGGACTATTGTTCTTCTGAGGAACAGAAAATCAGTTTTGAAAAGTGTCTGAGTTGCTCTGTTCTCCGTACAATAACAGGAGTCACAAAAATATGTTCCAAAAATGTTTTGCTAACATTCCCGTTAAATGTATTGGTTAGTTTATTTTAAAAGGGTCATGAACTGAGAAATTTAAATTCCCTTTATCTTTTTATATATTCTATATATCTATAAGTCATTGAGCTATAAAACACATTCTGTACATTTCAGAATGACAGTTTGTCATTAGTCTAAAAGCAGATTATTTAGAAGGCAGTCTGCCAAAACGACAGCTTGCGGAATGATGTAATAATGTGCTTAAACACTGCCTCCACAGAAGAAGATCAACTTGCCTCTACATCTGCTTCTACATTGCTGCTTCGACATCGCTGCCGGTTCAACCCTGCCCACTGATTCTACATCACTTTTTTAGAAAGATTAAAACTGAAAGACGATGCTGTGCTGACTACATTGGATCTGACTGTAATGTTGCAACACAAGTTTGAGTAACGATTTTCATTACGTGGTCCCTATTGCATTGTCTGTAGTTACAGATTGTTTTAATATGTACTGAGTATTTTTGCTTTTTAACCTAAAACACAGCAGTGTCCATCTATGAGGAATGTAAGCTGTCAAACAGGCACAATTTTTAGTCAATCATAGCACTGGGCATTTACTTCCGAGTCCACAATCCATAACTATTCAAACAGAGCGTTCTGATGAGCAGGGTTAAAAACAGGACAGAAAATATATGATTTAAAAATCTTTATAACATACACTGAACAAAATTATAAATGCAACACTTTTGTTTTTGCCCCCATTTTTCATGAGCTGAACTCAAAGCTCTAAGACTTTTTCTATGTACACAAAAAGCCTATTTCTCTCAAATATTGTTCACAAATCTGTCTAAATCTGTGTTAGTGAGCACTTCTCCTTTGCCGAGATAATCCATCCACCTCACAGGTGTGGCATATCAAGATGCTGATTAGACAGCATGATTATTGCACAGGTGTGCCTTAGGCTGGCCACAATAAAAGACCACTCTAAAATGTGCAGTTTAGTACATATACATACAGGAGGCTAACAAGCTGAACAAGATAAGATACAAACTGACTACAAACACCACGGGAGACAGGGAGTGACATAAAAGTCCAGGACAAGGCACAGAAAATGCAACAAAAACAAGAAAGAGCTGATTTGAGAGGAGAGCAATTACACTTATTTTCTAAAACCAAAATAAAACTGAACACCTCAAAATTGCACAAACAAAAAAACAATAAACTTTAAAAAGATCTCTGCAGTATAAAGGATAAATAAAATTATGTTAAGTAAAATTAAAAAGTCAAAGTCTTCTTGCACTGGATGTGCTGGTTTCGGCCTCATTGCCAGCTGCAGTCATGTCCTCATCTCATATATAAAACACCTGTGATCCACAACTACTTTCTAAGGAGCTTGCATTCACTTAAAGTATCCTTGTTGACAAGTTTGGATGAGTAAGGGCAAAATGCACAAGATATAGTACTTTCAGAGTCCTGTATTTGGTGATATCACATCTTTTGTAGCACAAAAAACTGCTGCAGAAAAGCTAGGTGCCATGCAAAATTCAATTTGTAACTGCAACACTCATTTCAAATGTAGTGGAGTAAAGAGTACAGATACTCATTCAGAAATGTAGTGAAGTAGAGAGTAAAAGTTGTTAATATCTTTTATACTCAGCACAGCTACAAAGTATCCGAAAGGATACTTAAGTACAGTAATTAGTTACATTTACTCAAGTACTTTACACCTCTGCCACCCTATAATGATAAAGATCCACCCAGTGATTTCGTTAAAATCTCGTTAAATCATTTCTTCTTTCTCAAGCCATTCTCAGCTGCTTGTCTGTGTGATGTCACACAGACCCAGGCCCCTCCCACGATTGTTGATTGGCACCGCCGTCTTACCTTAGACCCGCCCTAAGTAAGCTGTGAACAGTCCACCATTGTTTCGACGCTGGAGCAGGAGTAGACAAGAATGTCTCTTAAGCAATTGAGGTGTTCTGTTGTTGGATGTAATAAGCAGGGGTGTGAAGTAACGAGTTACAAATACTCATGTTACAGTAATTAAGTTGTTTTATCAGTAATTTAACTATTTTGAGTAGTTTAAAAATTGTGTACTTTTACTTTAGTACATTTTAAGTGAGGTATCGGTACTTTTACTCCGCTATTTTCCTCCGTTTGTGGTCATTACATGCTTATATTAATTATTTTTATCCATCAACGTGATTGGATAGAGAGAGAGAGAGAGTAATCGGTCTCGTGACTTTCATCAAATCAAATTGTGCAAAGAAAACTTTAAACACCAACTGCTTTTTTTAATGGCTGCTGGAAGAATGAATTCAGTCGAGTTATCAGCATCTTCCTCTAATATGTTAAGGTAAATGTAGGATTTTTGCTTACTAAATGATTTGTATATATGCTTGCCTATCTACAAGGCCTGAAGTTTGGTGTGAGGTTGCATGTATTGCATACAGTCCCGCAAGTACCACGTTTGGTATAATTCCCGCTCACTTAGAGACGCGCAGTGCACTGCCTTGGATAACTCGTTGCTTGTTAACTTGTTGACTTTTGATGAGTTTGAGCACGTGATGCGTGCTGTGAAAGTGTTTTGGAAACACTAAAACGCTTGGAAATAATGTACTCAAACTGAGGACTAATATGCACCTTATTGATGACCCGTGGCTTTAACATACTGCATCTGTGTCAGTGCGTAATGTCATGATGTTATCCTTATAGAACAATGTGCATTTGTGTTAAAATTGAGACATAAATTCCACGTTTAGTTATCTTATTCTTTATTGCAAAACGCTAAAACTGGCACCGTTTTGGAGAGAAATGGGCTCTTATTTTAACCCATATCATGGTGTGTGATTGTGAACTATGAATTTATAATGGTGTTTGTATTTGCACTGTTTTAAACATTAATATTGTATGTGCAACAACAGCATGCTGTCTCAGTGGCCTTACACATTCTTTTAAATTATTTTTTTAATGGGAATGATTGTACTGAGAAGAAATTTCATATTTTCTTCAACTGAATACTGTTTCTGTGCTGTTTTGATGTATTAAAAGAGTTTACAGTCAAAATTAAAACTGCTGGATGATAGATATTCTAAATTCTTTATGACAATCAAGATAATGTGAATTACAGAATGTACAATGTTTTTTAAATAAAAAACTTGCAGTGTACAGCGTTTATTATGACGGGGTAGAATACATTCAGAATACACACAGACAAGTACTTTTACTCTACTCACACTACATTTTTTGGAAGGTAATGGTACTTTTACTTGAGTATGTTTTTTCAGTACTCTTTCCACCACTGGTAATAAGGAACACAGCAGTCGTCATTTACTCCCGACATCTGTGGATTACCCTTTGTTTTTGAAGGGAATGTGCCCCTGACCTTCCTAAATCACCTTCGTGATCCAGCCTCACCTACAGAAGAAGTGAGTATAAGGTTCTTTTATGAATCGCCTTTCCTAATAACGTGCTAGTTAGCAAGTTCTACAGCTAAAGTAAACAGTGGCTGTGTTCGAAATGCCATACTATCATGCTCTTACTATTTCTGCAGTATCCACTATGTATGCTGTGCATAGTATGCACATTTTCTGCCGCGTGGAATACGCAGATGATCTAATATATTTCCCAGAATCTGCTAAAACTTAAGTACACTGAAATCAGTACAGAAGCTGTGTTCGGAATGGCATATTACCATACAACTGCTTCTACATTACAGGATGCTGTGTGTATACTGTGAATAGTATGTGAATGTTCTGTGTGCATGGAATAATCAGATTACCTGCTACATTTGGTGAAATTTGATGTATAAATCTGAATACACTGTGCGGGAAACTGTTTCCCATAATGCAAGGGGAATAGTATTTATAAATGTAAGACTTGTATATGTACGTGGGCTATATAAATATTTATGTAAACTACATACTATCGCTGTGTATCTAAAAACAATATCGTTAGAAGTACATAAATTGTACTTACATCTCTGAGGCATGTTTCCGATCAAGTCAAATGACGTCACCTTTATTTCTATATTGCTTTATACTTGTTTCAAAGATATTAAATAATAATAATATTGCAGAAATATAAATAAAATATATATAAATAAAAATAATAGTTCAATTATGCAAACAGAATTTAATTCCCCTGTCAGCATCCACAGCTCTAAAAAGAAACAGTGTATTTACACTAAGGACAAATAGGCCAATTTGTTGTCAGAGGCTATTTATATTAACTTCGCCCACCAATGTCTGGCTGCGATAAACAGCACTGCAAAAGACACTTGACATTCTGTAGCATCAGAATAAAGAGTAATCAGAGTAAAACAAGAAGAGTTTGTCTTTTGACGCGAACGACCTGAGTTCGATTCCGGCTTTCGTCGAACTCGTGCTTCTCCTTTTCCCATCACATACTTGATCAGAAAGGAATTCATTTTCAATAAAAATTAAGTAAATATTTGAAAAGTGGAAATAAACGCCTCATTAATGAAACGTATGCTTAGCTGTAGGTAGGTTTTTGTCCCAATAAAATGGCATTCATCTAATAAAATGTATATGACAAATTACATTCAATATGTTATTGCATACTGTTTTATAATGTACTACAGTGATGTATAAATATCTGCCACCTAACTACTATTTACACCCTGTTGCTAAAGAAAATGTTGCTGTTTTAGTGTATGTATAGTGTAATATTTATCATAGATTACACAAAGTGTAACTGCCAAAATATCATTGTTCAGTTAAAGGGAGCTCAGTGTTGATTCAGTTCTGACCAATATGTAAAGTTCATCAATTATGAAATGGGCAATGCAGCATTGTTTACTTCTATGAAGCCTTATTAACAAGCCTATCTAAAAAGAATGCTTAGCACATTTGTTTGTACGGTAACAAATTTGACAGCTGTGCTGAATTAATGTGACAACATCTAAGCAATTCAATATTTGTTGCTTATTGTTTCCTTTAAAAAAAATAGTAGGCAGTATGCACTGTGTACTGGGGCAGTAAGCAGGTATGCCATTTCAAACACAACCAGTATCATGAGAACGGCTCGTCACCGAGGGGCGTATCGCTGCAGCCCACAAGATCCAGGGGGTGCGTTTGGATCCAGATCCAACTCCCCCCCACCTTACATATACCTAAACCTACCCATCTCTGCCCCCTGATCCCGAACCCATACTCTGAACATTCAAAAGTATGTTTTTGTAATGTTTATAAAAATAAATCTAGGTTATGTTGTCATTAGGAACACATTTAAGGGAACATTCTGTTTTTGTCATTTAGCAAACATGGGAATGTTACTTTTGAATGTTGTAATATGCATGCTAATTAAAAGTGAGAACTGGTCCCTAAACTAAAGTGTTACCAATTTATTTATAACATTATTTCTGAATGTTCTCGTATGTTGTTATTTTAGTTTTTATTTATGTTTATAAAAAAATATAGGTTATGTGGTCGTTAGGGAAAAATTGAAGGGAACGTATTGTATTGTATTAAACCATCTGGAACTTGGAACTTGTATTAATGATTGTTCAGAACTATATGAGAACCTTGTCAGAATGTTCTGAGAACATTCCAAAAAGATAATCCAAAGTAATCCAAAAAGCACCAAAAGGGTTTTGCAAAATAATTTTCTGATAACATCTGACAGCTTTATGTGAGAAACAGATTACAATGTTAAGTCCTTGTTCAGTGAAAATCTACAGGCTTCATAAAATGTGTATATATAGCACACTCATTAATTTTGAGGCGCTTTTATGATACTCTTTTCCTTTTTGAATTTGACAACTTTTAATCGATGTGTGCATGTGTTGGAAAGAAGCATCTTGGACATTGAACATTAAACAATGACTGGACACATATGTGTGTACTGAGTAAATTATGACAGAATTGTCATTTGTGATAAACTTTTCCTTTAAAATGACAAAAACAGGTGAGGAGAGCATGCACACTGTTCAAAGCATTCGGTTTACAAAAAATGTCAATTCTTGGTCATTTTATTAAATCGATACTGACATGTTGATGATGGGAAAGGTTTTATCCAGACTATGTGAAATGACACATTCCAGCGTACTTGGTGTCATCGGCGGATGGAAAACAGCGAGACTAGACCAGTGTTTAAACCATCATTGAACAAGACTCTATAAAATGCAACGGTGGCCTTGCCAGACTATTAATATAGCCGTGCTGCAAGAAAGACGGTCTATTAGGAAGTCATCAAATGGCCACATATTGTAAATGCCATAAATACTGAGCAAATAGCATTCAGTCTAGAAAGTATTCACAGCGTTTTTCATCCATAAATGTCATTGTCAGTTAGTGCTGGGATATTTAGGACTGAGCTAATTTATAGGTTTTAAAAATGTCAAATAGGTTGTGTTGTGCACTTTACATTATGAATAAAAACACAGTAAATGACTCGAGCGATATTCTCCGTAATGATTTTGGTAAGAACACCAATGAAATCAGACCAAAGAAAACTGAAAACAGGAAGTTTCCTTTCCCAACGCAAGTAGGTTACGCTGTGCAAAAAGAACCGATGCAGCATTTGTGGAAATCTCCCCAGGAACGCAATGGAAAATCATACCAGCAGGATTTATTCTTCTCATCCCTCCTGCAAAAGTCTTCAGATTGTGACAGGCCGTATTTAGATAACAGTTCAGTCCTGTCAGTCTCAGAAAGACAGAGTGGTCCCTGAAGAAACTGGTCAGGACGTACGAGAGGCAGGGAAGGAATTGTGCGTCTGCTGTCTGCCTGGAGAAATTTATTTTCACACTGTTTTTTTCCCCTCCTCAACAACATGTCAGAGGTTGGGAAGTTCTTCATTAGCCGCCAACGCACACGTCATTGTAATAACATCGAGCAGGGGTTTGTTTTAACAGCCCGAACATTCATCAACCCCATACCCTGTGCTACTGCATATAGGTTCCACATCGGCCTCCAGGCCCATTCAACCAGACTTGTTTCATTTTCCCACTTGATACGGCGACTCAAAGCCACGGCTGGCTTAGTGTTTGCCCAGACTCATTAAACAGGGATGGTTTGACATCATCAAGCGGCAGGGTCTCCGGTTACTTTTTCCACTGGAGATCTCTCTATAGCTCCACAGGCCAATCATGGCTGGGACAGCAACTGTGTCCAACTGTTTCTGATTTAACTAACTGACTGAGGAAGTCTGAATTCTGCCTTTCAATATTTGCATAAAAGAGATAAAACTGTGTTTAGGACCATGACTCTATCAGAGTTGACTGTACTGCCTTTCTAATGAAATGTAATAGAGTAATGCAAATGTTCAAATACTTTTTCCTATCTCAGTTTAATGCGATCAGACAACTAAGACAGACGTTTGTGGGCGGACTTGATGAAGAGTGTAAACACCGTTGTGCTTTCAAAACCTCGCTCTGTTTGTTTGAGCGGCCTGCTCTGTCAACTTCTGACCATTGGCGTGAGTTCAGGGTGGTCCTATACCTGTTTGTCCAAACAAGGAAGATGACCGCATTCAGAGGTGATTGGAAAACGTGTTTAGAACAGGAGTTTTGGATGGTTTGCATGAGTCAGTGAACCCCTGCTAGTAAATTATGAACTTTAAAAACTAAGGGTTTTCACGGTGATGCCATTAAAAGAACATGTTTTGGTTTCTCAAAGAACCTTGCAGTGAACAGTTCTTAAAATAACCTTTTTTCTTATCATGAGGAATATTTGAATTATCTAAAGAATATTTTTTCACTATAAAAAAAAAGCTTTTGTGGAAAGGAAAGGATGTTAAAAGTTATTTTTGGAAAATCAGCCACTTTATTTTAAGTTCCAATTTTCACTGACCATTAACAACACAATAACTATGATTTTGTTCCAATAAACTGTTAATTTGTTGCTTATTAATAGTCAGGTAGTTAGGTTTAGGTATTGGGTAGGATTAGGGATGTAGAATATGGTTCCCCTCCAGGAACATCGAGCTGCGTCGAAACGCTAGGGGAACGCCATCAGCGTTGTCCAGCTCTGAATCATATGTGTAATCAGTCAAAATTGACGGCCAGATGTCAGGTGCGGTGACGTCATGACCAGGATGCTTAAAAGCACGTGATGTGCAGCCGGCGCCAGCTTTTTTGTCATTCAGCAAAGCTCTCTGTGTGTGTCAGTCGAATGTGTTCTGTGAGTCTGTTACTATCAAGATAGGAAATAAGAAAGTTTATTCTTAAAAAGATAGGCAAAGAAAGACTAGAAGCAGACATATCAAAGGCCAATGAGGGCGAAAGTAGATCACGTTACAGACTGTGTGTTCCTCTCTGGCTGGAGGCGAAAACTCTCTTTGAGGAGGGAGTTTTCACCTGCGTCCTCGCAGCACCTGCCACGCTGCCGCTGAGGCGGAGCAGTGGCTGTGCTCACAGATGGATTAGATGGAAAGATTAAGACGGGTGATCCCCTATCTTCTTCCTTTCCCATCAGATCCAGCGTCCGCTGCAATGCATTGTGCTCCCGCCGGGCACGCTCCGAGGAGTGTGTCCGCGCCTATGATCTCGCGGTCCCGCTGCTGCTGAGGCACCACGCGGCGAGTGAGATCACGGGATCGCACATAGATCTGGCGGACGGGTTGGAGACGGGTTCGCCTATTTCCACCTGTATTCCCCAGGTCTAGCGCTCTCTCGGGCGGAAGCCTGCTGTAGTTCTTCCCCTTGAGTGAGAGTGCGCTAATCTGCAGCAGTTTCTCCAAGAAGATTTATTTGTTTTGTTCGAAGCGGCTCGCGTGTTGCCGAGGCAACGCGCATTATGGTGATTCTCGGTTCACTCTCCTGAGGAGGAGACCATCGAGGTGGTCCCTGCTCTAGACAAAGAGTCCGGTTCTGCAGCCGCATTTCATTGTTCCGGGAAAGGGGTTGCGTCCGTCTTAGATCTAAGCTAACTGAACCGCTCAGTCACACGACTGAAGTTCAGAAAGTCTCTTCAAGCACGTGTCTCACACCAGATCCGAGGACTGGTGGTCACGAGCGATCTAAAGATGCATACTCCTTCCCCATCACAGGAAGTTCCTGAAATGTGCTTTGGGGCAAAGCGTGAATATCGGGTTCTTCCCTTCGTGGCAGTATAGGAGCAGCCATCCTGTCGAGGCAGACATCCAGCTCCGCTAAGGGGCTGGATGCTATGGTACAATCGTGGCTGAGGCTTTGTCTGTACGCCTCCCGATCGCTCAGCTCCTGGGAGTTCTAGAGAGTGCGCATGGACGGGTCCTTCTATTGAAAACCCTGTTCTGGCCGGGCCGAGTATAGTTCTCTGACCCGATTTCTCTCCTCGACGGCTCTCCATGGGGATTCCCGTCAGGAGGGATCTCCTCTCACTGCCAGCGGGCATGATCTTTCACCCCGCCGGAGTTGTGGAAACTATGGGTGTGGCTCCCGAGGGGCACAACTCATAGCCTCTGGTCTCTCAACTGAGGTTGCTGAGACCATCCTCCAATCTAGAGCTCCCTCAATAAGGAAACTGTACGCCCTGAAGTTGAGACTCGGGTGCGGAGACCGCCAGCTTGATCCAGTTAACTGCCTGCTGGGACAGTGCTGGAGTTCTCGCAGGCCCGCTTTCTCCGCAGAGTTAGCCCACTCCACCCTGAAGGTCTACGTGGTGGCTATAGCACCTACCACGCCCTCTTGGTGGCCTTTCAGTAGGCAAAACTCTTTATACGTTTCCTTCGGTGGAGGCCAGGGTGCTTATGCTAAGTAGTGGATCTGGATGCTCTCCTATGACCACGAGTCCTCTGATCTCCCCTCGCCTTTGGGAATTAAGGCTCACTCTACTTAAGGTATGGCGGCCTCCAAGGCCTTCTGGCAGGTGTACCTGTGCAGGACATACGCCCCTAACTTTCCAGGTTCTACGACCTGGCTCTGCGAGCCACCCCTGGCTTGTCTTTTCCCTTGCCATAGCTGTGCATTCCACACACTAAGCAGGGATTTGCAAGTATGGCGGCGTGGATATCTCGTTCCCCTAACGTTTCGACGCAGCTCGATGTTCCCGGAGGGGAACGTCCCAGGTTACGATGTAACCCTGGTTCCCCGAGGAACGAGACGCCGCGCCGCAGGGCCATACCGCATCCCTACTAGAGCTATGCTTCATTCCTGGAAGCTGGCGCCGCTGCACATCACGTGCTTTTAAGCATCCTGGTCATGACGTCACCGCAACTGACGTCTGGCCGTCAATTTTGACTGATTACACATATGATTCAGAGCTGGACAACGCTGATGGCGTTCCCCTAGCGTTTCGACGCAGCGTCTCGTTCCCTCGGGGAACCAGGGTTACATATGTAACCTGGGACGTTATGCATATAAACTAATAAACACCCAATGTGCTAATAGCAGGCATGCTAATAAGCAAGTAGTTATTAGTGAGAACTGGTCCCTATACTAAAGTGTTACTGAACCACCAATGCCAATAAAGAGCCCTGCAAGAATGCTTTAGTTTTTCAGATATGTTTTTGTCTTCAGAATGGTGTGCACTTGGTGTACTTGGTTCTTAAAAAATACCCTTGTATGCCATTCTGAGGGAAAAAATATCTGACAAGCTAATTAAAGCGTTCTGCAAGCAACATTAAATCTAAATTATTTCATTATATATGTTTTGCCAGTGAAGATCTTAGAAATGTTAAGTGGATTGCTGGCTTTAACATCACAGCTCAAAATAGTTGCCAGTGAAGTGTTTGGGACTGTGCTTGTTTTTCTGGTGCCTTCAGCCAGTCGGCATGTTAGGACATCATTTTCCAGAGTGATTAGTCACACTGAGTCGGATAGGAATGCTAATGAAGAGCTTTCTAGTGGTATTTCTTAAGCTCCTTCTTTCATTTTATTAGGTGTTGCTAACCGCAAGAATTAAAGTTTGGCATTTCTGTGATGCAAAGTCTTCAATGTCACATAATCTTTCAGAAATCATTCAAAGAAACATTTCTTGTTATTATCAATGTTGAAAACACTTGTGCTGCTTCATATTTTTGTGGAAAATGTGATACATTCTTTCAACAGAACAGCATTTTTTTTAACATACCAAATGTCAAGCATTCAACTGCCCATTTTGATATTTTATTTCAGTTAACGTTTATTTCAGGGGACTAAAATATATTTGATTGTTAGTTAACTATAATAATCCTGATTCAACATGACTGGAAATGTAATTAGATTGAAAACACCTCTCTCTTCCGCCTGTGTTTAGGGTCAGAAAGGTGTCACCGTCTGAGCAGGAAGACAGAATGAGGTATAGGATTGCTTATCTCATGCACACCTGGGGCAAGATCTGGAGAGGGCGGGCCAACATGTTAAATTTGACTGATAGGGTTGTTTGGCTTTGGGGTTAAAGTGCTCAGAGTTGAACTTTTTTACAGCATCCACAGCTGCTCGAAACACAATGTGGACTATGTGTGTAAAACATCTTAAAATCTTAACAGACTGCTGCAGGACTGCATGACGTGTGCAGAGCAACATAGAGGCTGTGTAAACAGGCGGTCTGGGTGGGTTGAAACTCAAATAATTTTCCATACGTCTCCCTGATGACTTTAACATGTCCTGCCAATCAACTGCAGCCGTCCTGACAGAGAAACCCCCACGGCTCACACCAGTATTTCCCGGGTAAGTGTCTTTGTTTAGAGCCCTGAATGGCTGTCCATTCAAAGTGATGCCAGTCGTCTTTGACCCCTTCAGTAATCAAAGTATCTTGTGTTAGAGCATTTGTTCGGTCATAAATACAAATTTCCCACTTGCAGGCTCGAATGCTTTGGATATGACCACAATAAAAGTAGCAGCTGTCATCTGAATGAGAATGAAAGCTGACTGCACTTATATTCAACTAAATGCTCTAACTCTTTCTCTGTAGCTATTATTGTTGTGGTATGTTTTACTTTAAAACCAGCTAGCAGTTGTAATTTATTAGTTGTATTGGAAGACTCAGGAACAATGATGCTTTTCATAAGCATTATTCATCCATGTATGTTTGTAATTATTTAGCAATTGTATTACATTGCACTGGGTTTCCTGTTGGTTTTAATTAGCTCTGCCTCCTCCTTTAAAACAAAAATCACAGGACAAAATCAATGCTGCCACCTAGTGTCATGATTTCACAATATATGAAATAAAGATTATTGTGCCTGTATAATGTGTTCTGGCAGCATTTCACTTAAAAATATGAAAAACGCAGGGTTATGAAGCCAATGACAAACCATTTCAGTTTTGAATTAATCGGTCTCTGTAAACTGCAACATCTTAATTTGTTAAAAGATGTGTGTGTATATATATATATATATATATACATATATACAGTATATATATATATATATATACATACATACATACATATTACATTTGTTTACTTCGATGCATTAAAATAACAATTTAATTAAAATAAATTAAATTAAAACTGACAGAATTTAACAGCTGAGACTTTGTTTCATATTAAAAGTATATCTCAACTTTGTTCTTAAAATATTTTATTAAAATATTATTATAAATAGTATTTATTATTCTTGTAATTTAGACATTTTTCTGGAAATATTACAATTTTAATCTTGTAATCTTATTTTTCTTTGCGTGGCACTAAAACAGTGTCATACTATAAATATACATTTAAAAGACAAAAACAACAAAATTGCTAAAACATCAAAATTAATAAAGAAATACAATTAAATAAAATACAAAAACTATTTCAAAATATCAATAAACTGTGTATGTCAATTGCTAAAAACTGCTAAAAACTAATAATATGCTAAAAACTGCTCTACATTTAGACACTCTTTTTTTCATAATGAACTTTACTGTTTAACCAACAGCCAAAGTTAAAGATTTTCATTCAAACGACAACAAAGAGTAACTTTTTCCTTTCTCAAAAATGCACATTTAAATATGTCTTTTTGAAAAACTTCCCCCCCTCAACTAAACAGAAATTATCCTAAAACCAACACACAACAATTTAATGAATGTACATATTTACATGTATGCATTTAGCAGACGCTTTTATCCAAAGCGATTTACACTGCCTTCAGGTTATACATTTTTTTGTCAGTATGTGTGCTCCTTGGGAATTGAACCCATGACCTTTTGCGCTGCTAACGCAATGCTCTAACCACTGAGCCACAGGAACACATGCAAATGCTGCTGCATTTCTTTGAGAGCCTCGGCCTCTGGTATGCTGGTATGCTGTCTCTTTCCTCTCCAAACGCAGTCTTATCACACACTCAAAAAAATAAATCATGCCATAGTTTATTATTAAGTATTTGCATCCTTTTGATTTTATTGAAATAATCGTTTTTTTTAAAAATTATGTAGTCAGATTACTTACAATTAATCTAAACCTGGAATTTTTTTTAACTATTAGATTCAGTCAGTTAAAAGGTATGAATGTAGTTTACATGTAGCTAGATGTGGAACAAGCCAAATCCAAATAGTTAAATTTTATGAGACTGATTTACATAAAACATTTCGGGAAATAGAATTGTTTAGATGCGGAAATGACGTTATTCCATACTCCACTCGGTAGAGGGCGGCAACAGCAGCAGGAGAAGCAAAGTTCCCATTAACATTTTGCACTAGAACAACGTGGATCGTGGCCTGATTATAAGGTAAGTTACATCTACAATCATCCTTTATAATCTGTTAGTTTCTGCGTATATAAATGTATTATTAGCGTTGAGAATATCATATTACACTAATATCAATGCACTGATTATCACATTTTTCGTTAAGTCCATTAGCTAGCTAACTTGCACATGCAGCTAACACATGAGCCAACTTTAGCTACTCATTATCGGCCAGTATTAGACATATTAGTAATTAGAATATATAGAGATGTTTTTTTTCTGTATATCCGCATTTTCTGACGTAAAAAATGATTGTGACACGTGCATTCGTAAATTCAGATTTAAAGTGGTGTGAGGGGTGGGTAACTTTGTAAAGATTCAAATCACAAAATGGTGTTAAACTGTTTCTGTTTTTTGTATGTATGCTTCAAATAATAGTTTTTTGTTTTAGAAAAATGAATATATCAGATTACAAACAGTGGAAACCATTTTGAATATTAGGTGATTCAACGTAAAAAACATATAATTTTAATACATAGTTGAAAACATATTTACTGTGTTTGATCTATAGGCTTTAGTGGGTCCTTTAGTTGGTAAAGAAATGGCACTACAATTCTGTGTAGTGTCCCAGGCACTTACCTTAACACCATAACAACCTTAAATAACCACAAATGAGCAGTTAGACATTTTTTACTTTCATATGAGTTAAATAAATTTTTCCACAAAAACATGACCTATATATAAAAAAAAAAGTAAATAACTGAGTCACGTGACCCTTTGTATAATTGATATTATTATTATAATATTATTATTATTTTGCAGGTAATGTGCTGTAAACTATCCACCTGAAAGCCAGAACTTGTTGCACACAACTGATAATTTTTCTTTTCTCTTTGTTCACAGATATGTGAATGTGGCCATGTAAAGTGTGTGACATTACACTATCTACGAGGTATGAGTTGCTTAAACATTTTAGGCTGAAACATTTCAACTACGGCCACAAATGCCGGTATACCTGTCCATATGCAGATTGTTACATGTCTCGTTTCAAGTGAAGAACATCCTGTTCTTTTAATCTTTTTCAGATCAACTTGGAGTTCATGCGTATAACAACTGTTCCTCTGACATCCAAATTCATTGGTCAACTGGACAAATACACTGATGACCTGCTGAAGGTTTTCCCTCACAAAGGAGGAACTGCAGGACAGAAAATCTGCAGGATAATGGCACTGACAGCTGAAGAAAGTGCGTTTTTTGTTAGTTTTTAATGTATTGCAACATGTATTCCAGTAGTTACTCATCATGACTGGGTTTTAGAAACCTTTCTCTGACATACACATGTAGAGACAAACATTTTTACACACTTAAAAACATTTATTTGATTAGTGGGGACATCCTAATCTCACTATCACACATATTCAAAATAATTTATTGGCCTAATTGTTTAAATATACTATTGTTAGATCATTATACATAGCATTGTCAAGAAAAAGAAGTTTACAATATAAGATAAACAACCACAAATTCCTATTAAAAATAAGGTACTTGATTAAGATAATTGTGTCTTTATACTTGAAATTCAGTCTTATTTAAACTGTAAATCAGTTACTAATGTTATGTTTTTTTTGGGGATCTTTTTACACTTGTTTTAGAATGAAGACATAAACATCAAGCGTGATTGCATCCTAAGGAGCCTGAGTGTCTACCTTAATGAGGATCTTGAGACACTTGTCAAAGAATTTGTGGTAAGTGTATGTTAAAATACTCATGTTAGAATTGTTAGAATTTTTTTTGATAGTTATGTTAAATTAATTTCTCAGGAGTTTTTAAAACTCTTGTATATTTATCATTACTGCATTTTATTTGTAAAGTACTGGTGTTCAATAAAAATACAGTATACAAGCCAATAACGGCTAACATTTTACATAATTTTATTCAGTGTCTGAATTGTAATTCATTTACAGCTCTTTGAACGTTCATTAACAGATAAAACTAAATAAAAAAACTAGATAAACTTAAAATAAATTACACTCTTCCAATCAGCTGTTTCCATTGCTCTTTTTACTCGACAAAAGAAAAATCACAGTGTTGGAAATTGTAATGTAAACACTGCCATAACACATTCAGTACTGAAATTTGTTTTGTACAGGATCTGAAAATGGTTTTGTACAGGATATCGCATAGTGAGTTTAAAATGATAACCTGATTTTTTTTTTTTTCATGAGCAACATTATTAATTACTAATTCTCAAAGTTTTACTTTAACCATGAATGTTAAATAGGTCTCCAATTTCCTACAAACATTAATAAAGTATTTAAATGGTGAATATTGTACTACCTACCATAGTTTAATAAAATTCCTTAAGTAAAATCTCCAAAATCTGTGAGGTAAAACATCTGTTAAACAAGCCTGTCAAGATGTTCTTGGCACTAATCCAGAGTGTTAAAAAGTTATGTAAAGTTCATTAACATTTCAGGTTATATATATATATATATATTAGGGGTGGGCATAGATTAATTTTTTTAATCTAGATTAATTTTGGAATTAATCTAGATGAATCTAGATTAAAATGGCTCATTTGAATTCTGCCGAAGGCATTCAGAATATGTGTGCTACCCAAATAATGACTAAAAGTAAGTCTTTGAGAACGGGTTTCTCAAGCCAGGTGGCGCATTAGACCAGGGGCTCATCTCCTGTTTCCAAAATGCATCACAAACTGCTTGAGAAAGCTGTTCTACTATGATAATTGGTGATGAAAATAAACTATGTTCAATAAGATGTACTTGTGTTTACTAACTGTTTATTCAGTTAAACATGAATTGTGAACTGTAGGCCTACATAAGAGGTCGTGATGAACTGTTTACAGTTTCCATTGGGAAGCTTCTTAAAAATAAATGTTCCCTGAAGCAAACCCGGCGGCTTCATAGCTGCATCCATGTTAGCACGTCACGCCTGATGTGGTAATTTCACAGTAACGTTAGGCATACACACAGGTTCGAAGCAGAGGGTGACACGGGAGTGAATTCTCAAGTTCACATGAGACCTAAAGCGCATCCTGTTTGCTTAAAAGCGCAACGTTTCGTTGTTATTCTGAGTGCACACAAATAAACGTAGAGTCTTTACAGATTCGAAAGATGTATTAGGCTACTTTTATCTGTATGACCAAGAATGACGGAGATTTTAAGAGCAAGTGAGCGCACCGGAGCCTGTCCTGCAGCAAACGCGCTTCCACACAAACACTTCAATAGCGCACATTTCTCTAGGTTAACATCATATTGAGCGGCCATGTAAAGTTGCTACTACATACATCTTTCAGATGAAAAGCCATATTTGAGGTTGATGAATGATAGGTGAGCGTTTGGATGTCCTGCCCGATTGTATTACCACATAGACCAGCCGTTAACAATCTGTCCATCACGGACTGCGAGCCTCTAGTTCAAGACTCGCTCGCCTCTACAGTGCAATTCGGCCTAGGTATACATCCACGCTTAAAATATCAGGGTGAAAGTCATCATAGCTTGCGTAGTATAGACCCAGCTCCCAACCCAACTTTGAGAATAGATTAACGGCGATATTTTTTATCGCCGATAAGAGTCTCCCGTTAACGCAGCACGTTAACGCCGATAAAGGCCCACCACTAATATATATATATATATATATATATATATATATATATATATATATATATACACACACATTACTGTGCAAAAGTCTTAGGCCTGTAGTATTTTCACCAACAATAAAAAAAAAAAAAGAAGGTTTTAAGTCTTTTGCGGTAGCGAAATATCAGTTTACATTTCCAAACATTATTTTTGTCATTAATTGTAATAATGCAGTGAGATTATTGTCTGCACAAGGAGTCTGACAACAGCCAGTGCTCCACACAGAGATCTGATCTGATCCACATACAGTCTGTCTGGAATGACATGAAGTAACAGAATAAACTGAGACAGACTAAATCCAGAAGAACTGTGGCAACATGTCCAAGATGCTTGAAGAAAAAATCTTCCCGCAAAGCTACCTGAAAAACTATGGGCAAGTGTACCTTGGAACAGAAGCTGTGTTACCAAAAGCTGTAATACCAAATATTTATTTGATTTAGTTAATATAAGTTAATTGATAAATTAAATCTATTTATGGCATTATTTTTGAAAACATCCTCATTTAACAGCATTTTTACACGAGTGTCTAAAACTTTGAACAGTGCTGTAGCTTTGCTGGTAGGTTTCTTCAAGCATCTTGGAGATGTTGCCACAGTTCTTCTGGATTTAGTCTGTCTCAGTTTGTTCTGTTACTTCATGTCATTCCAGACAGACTGTATGTGGATCAGATCAGATCTCTGTGTGGAGCACTGGCTGTTGTCAGACTCCTTGTGCAGACAATAATCTCACTGCATTATTACAATTAATGACAAAAATAATGTTTGGAAATGTAAACTGATATTTCCAAATGACACGCTATCGCAAAAGATAGAAATAACCGACTTAAAAACATTTTTTGTTGGTGAAAATACTAGTGGCCTAAGACTTTTGCACAGTACTGTGTATATATATGTATTATTATTATTATTATTTTTATATGATCTGCTTTTAAGTATATATATACTTATATATTCACAAATCATTCTCTTTGTTTCTCCTCCAGGACTGTGAAAGTGCAGAGGCTGAGTTGGGGATTGCACAGACAACCATGGGCATCTATGTCATTCGGGCAGAGGGTGCTGGTCCTGGAGATGAGCCAACAGCTGTTGGTGTGGTGCTTGAAGGCGTGGAAGTGCTGCCAAACTTAAAAAATGTCACATTTGGATGTGTGATGCTTTTTGGACTCATATATGCATTTAACCTGAATTACCCAAAAGGACTTTAAATGCACATTCGAAGTGTTTCAGAAAGTCTTGATGGAACTAGATACTACCAAACTGTCTCCAAAAGTCCAAGCATTGAAAATTAAGATGCTTCAGTGATTTGTTAACATATTTTGTGTGGTGCAAAGACACTCAATTTTGTTTTTTGTTGATTTTCAATTGATTTTTTTGTTATTTGTTTTTATTATTTCCTGGCAACCAACCATTCTAAATGGAAACTAATTATTGCATGTCACTCTGTATGTTAGTGTAATATAAGCAGTGCTGTTAACAGGTTATCTGTCTACCTTGAATTTTCTCTTGAGGAAATGTATCTGTAGCACTGGCTAATGTTTAGCACATTTTTTTGTAGTTTTTGTTATTGTCAAAATATGCTTTGAAGCATTAAAACAAGGTGGTCTGACTGTTGTTGTTGTTTGTGTGTTGTGTTAGGTTAGATTTTGTTGTAGCATATTGTGATTTAGGGAGGAAAAATAAATATATAATGTATTAAAATACATTGGGTTTATTAATAAAAAATATTTAAATATGATGCATTTAAAGTAAATTGGGTTAATTTTGCAATAATACATGTTCTTTCTTATGAATTTAAAACAAATTGAATTTATTGATACTATTACTTAAATCTTAGTCTTGCGCATTTAATTTACATATGACGTGTAAATGGGAATCACATAAAGTTTATTCGTTTGATTAAGTTAACAAATATGTAATCCAAATGGATGGAAATCTTACATGCAATCAAAATACATAAATCTTACTTGTTAGGCCTGAATATTTTTTTGAGTGCAGAGCGCAAGCTGCTTTCCATTACAGAACTGCTGTGATCTGATAGCATTTCATGATAGAACACAAACATTTCCATCCTGGAGAACTGCAAGGATGCTGAATACAAAATCATTCAGATAAATAAAAACTACCGCAGCTATTCCGCCAAAACACATGGAAGAAATCCTCGCTGGGAATGAAGCTCGTCCACATGATTCTTAAATACAGAACCATATTAAAATAACAGCATAAGACTTTAAACATACTATAAATCTAATGCGGTTTAGCTGTAAATCTTCTTTAGTATGAGGTTCTTACACACATGCTTACAGTAACTGCAGCCAATGCCTTTCAACATTGGCACAGCTATTTGGACCAGCTATCAGGGAACTTAATCTTGTTATACAAAAATTCCATGAAAAAAGAGAAAGAGCAAGAACATTAAAGACTTTTCATATATTTTAGTTTGTTGTTTATTATCATCATTTATCTTTAGTAATGCTGAAGATGACCCAAAACAATAAAAATACAAATACAAACTGTTCTAAGCTACAAAATATCACTTTGTAGCTGTTCTTCATTGGCTGATCGATAGAGCTGCTACAAGATTTATGCAAGTCCATAGAAATGCCATTTACACTTAAATGCATGCAGCATCCATATTGTGAGTGAAGTGCACAGTATATCAAGGTAAAATCAACCACATCGAGATCTCTGATGCATTTGCTGTGTTGAGCTCTGTACTGCAATAATAAATCTAAATTCCCACGACAATCAAGTTCAGATTGTCTCGTGTGGCTTGTGTGTAGTGAGGAGAACAAATCATTCAAGTCAGTCATTTTCTCAAATAAAATGCATAATGGCCAGTTACAGTTTGACTGGCTATTTAATGAAACATGTAACTCCAGATGTCAGATGTTTTCAGAATTACTTGAACAGTGAGATTAAAACATCACATTTTAGAGATCCATTTGAAACACATCGAAACATTATTACTAAATGTCTAAATGCATCATAATTGGTATGGTTTAGTCTTTGATACTGTGCATCACTGCATTCTGAATTCTGATATATGATATGATCAATTGTTGAACTGGTATTATTTTCACTCTGGGAAACGCTATTCATAGACATTAAATATGTGTTTTATGCTGATGACAACAGTTATACATCTCTGAACCTAATAATACTATTAATATTATACCAGATTAAGTATTGAGTCTACAGTACAGTATATGCCGCACAGTAAGTATGATGAAAATGTGAAGATATTACTGTTCCTTTTTAAAATATAAAAATAATAATAAAGTGTTTTTGTCTAAAATGTGTTCATAATCTGACTGTATATAACTGTTACATTTAATGTATGAGAGAAGCTACATAAATGTGTTGTCTTCCAAAAATTATAACAACAAAAAATCTACTGTAAATTTATTGTGTGTTCTCTGTTGATTATAGTGAAAGTTAGATTTGATATAACAAACTTTTACTCAGATTTTAGATTTATTACAAGTGTACATTTTAATAAATAATTATTTAGCTTAAGAGGGCTTTTGTCTTGTAGATGGCTGATATAATCAACATAATAAATCTAAAATCTGAGTAAAAAGGATTTGTTATATCAAATCTAACTGCTTCACTATAATCCAACAGAGAGAGAGACACACACACACACACACACACACACACACACACTTTACTTATCTACTGAGGACTTTTTATATATAAATACCGTAACTTAAAATAACCGTCAACTTTCTACATTTATAGAAAACTTTTTAATACACCCTCAAAAGGAGGTTTTTATCATGTTTAGCTCACTTCAAATTTGTTCCCAAAATATGGTAAATGATGAGCACACACACTAACTGTAGGAATGGGAAACTGAATTGCTCTCAGATACTGGCATTAAAACAGAGAAATGAGCATGTTTGAGGAACAGCCAGCACTTTAGCCAGGCTTCAAAATACAATGTTAAAGAAAATATGTTCCATGAGGTGAGAAGTGAACGCTTTATGGTCAGCACAATGCTCTTTAAAAAGAAACATAATTACAAAAGTATGGGGAAAATGTAACTTAATCCAAAGATGTGAGACACATGACTTTAATATAGATAGTATCGAATCACAATCAATTCCAAGGCATGTAACATCTATAATTACTATCGTATAAAATGATGCATTTGCTCTGATTGTTCTTGTGGCAGTAGATTTTGCGACAGCCTGGATTTTCCACCCGTCACCTTTATTAGACGGTACAGTAGGAGGAGAAACAGGAAACAGTGGGAGAGCTCAAACTCAGGCCACCTGAAGTGTATCTGCTCCATATGTTGGAACAATACCTTACACTTTTCAGACACCTACATACTGTTCACAACAACCATCATTCTCCATCCACAGTGCTCTTCCACTTCCTACGATCACCTCACTGACTGTTACTGTCTTCTGTCATAACTCTACCTGTCATTCTGGCCTTACAATCCCACAATAATTTTTGCCTTTCACATATCTCAACCTGGATGAATGATCGAACTATTCCTTAAAGCTACAACTAGTTGTGATGTAAATGAGCAGCAAGTTACTTAGTATTATATTACTAAGTGACTTATGCTCTACTTGTTTGTTGTTGTTGAAAATTTTAACTTAGTTTAAATGTAACAATGTATAAATTGAGTATTTACAGAAGACTCTTACCTGGAGTAATATTTGAAATTACCATAAGTTAATTTCCATATTTTTATCTTAAGTTACATGTGGCAAAATAAGTTAGAATCAAACTTATGTCAGGATTCTGGACAGTCGGTGTTTATGTTTTGCTCCCCATGTGCTCCCCGTGACCCAGTTTCTCCCTCTTGTTGATTGTGTTTATTTGTTTCCAGGTGTGTCCCCTCATTAGTCCCCTCATTTAGTCCCTTACTTAAGCCCAGTGTTTTCTTGTGTTTAGCGCTTCCTGAATACCTCCTCCTCCTGCTGGAGCAGGGGGAGAGATCGCTTGAGGACCATACAAGACTATTCCTGGCCCTGGCTTATCTGACAATGCGCTCTGCTCATTCTACGACAACAAAACGGATCCCCGCTCACCGTCTGTTCCGAGGAGGATCTCGCCAGTACCACTCCAGATACAGAGCCCTGCCCGCCATCTCCCTGCTATGCGGAGTGCATGCCTGAGCCCACCAATGACGGAAAGCCTGAGCCCGCCGCGACCGATGAGCCATTGCCGCACGGAGCGACAGAGCTGTTAATGGTCCAGGGACTGCTAGAGGTTAGGGGGGGTGTTCAATATGGATTTGGGGGAATGGAAAGCGGAGGGAGACCTTATAGACTGGGATGCTGACCTGCTGACCCTCTCCTCCCTCCTTCATTAGAGCCCTCTGCTACTTCCATTCCTGAGCCCAATCTAGAGTGGGCTCCCATTTCTGAGTCCAGCCCAGAGGGGGCTCCCGTTCCTGAGTCATGCCAAATGAGGGCGTCTATCCCCAAAGTCAGCCTGAAGAGCCCGGAGTCTCACAAATGCCCGCTCCTGCCTCCTTCTTCCAATGTTGTCTGGCAGCCCCTCTGCTCACCCTCAGCCCACCACCAGTACGGTGCGAGCTCCGCGGGCCATCCTCCTTTGTCACCGTGGCTGGAGTTCCCTTTGTCTCCGCCTCGAAGCCCTGGACTCCGCCTCGAAGCCCTGGACTCCGCCTCGGCACATCGACCCAGCAGCTCCACCATGGCTCATAGCTCCCTACACTCTGCCGTGGCCTGGCAGTCCACTGGCTCCGCCGGGCTCCCTCGTCCCTCCGGCTCCGCCTTGGTCTAGTGTCAATCATCCTGCGCGTCGGGACTCCACTCCTCCAGCTGCACCTCGTCCCTCCGGCTCCTTTATCCCTTTGGCTCCACCTTGGTCCTCTGTCACTCCGGCTCCACTGCGGCCTTTCGGATCCACGCCTTGCTGGTGCCATCTGTTCCACCTCGGGCCTCCAGATCCTCCCCGTCACCCTGGCTCATCGGTTTTCCGCCTCGGTCTCCTCCACCACCTGCTCTGCCACTGTTGGTCGGCCCCCAGGATTCATCAGCCCTTCCTCCACCAGGGCTCCTCCCTATGTCGGCTCCACCGTGGGTCGTCATCATGGCTGTGGCCTGGGTTCCACCTAGCTCCAAGTTGCTCCTGTTTCCTCCTTTGCTCCTCCATCCATCGTCACCTCCCTGGTCTCTGTCTGCCGGCCACCTCCCAGGTATCCGTCCTCCTCCTGAGCCTCCCCCCAAGCTCTCACTCCTTCTGTTGTTTCGTTGCCGCGAGGACGCGCCTTCCGGGAGGGGGACAATATGTCAGGATTCTGGACTGTCTGTGTTTTTCTCCCCATGTGCTCCCCGTGACCCAGTTGCTCCCACTTGTTGGCTGTGTTAATTTGCTTCCAGGTGTGTATCATTAGTCCCCTAATTTAGTCCCTTACTTAAGCCCAGTGTTTTCCTGTGTCTAGCATCTGGTGTCTATTGTCATTGGTTTGCTATGTGTGTGTGTGTTCCTGCCAGCCTGTGTTCCCTGCCATTTGGTAAATTAAAGACTATTACTTGTACTTCCTCCTATGTCTACTCGTGCCACGCTCCCTCACAGTATGTCAACCCTGACACCTTAAGAGTATAAAATGAAAGTCACTGTATATTTGAAGGCTGCTATTTAATCTTGCATTAGTATGCATTATTTTACTGAGAAATTACAATCTACTATGCCTTAAGAACAAATAGCACAAATTAAGAGTTAGTTACAAATTGGCTAGTAATTACTAAGCATATTGTATAACTTTTTACGTGTCAGTTTGGAACTTTGTCATCAACTGGCATTTACTGTAGTTATTCTGTTCTAACATCAAGTCCTTTGTTTTTCCATCAAATGTATTCTAACTTGAATAAAAATAGTTGGATTGTATTAAAAAATTACATCAAGTTAGCATCAGGTAGATAGTTAGCTAGCCAGTTATCATCAGCTAATTTTTTTTTTTTCAAATAGACTATTATAATTTTGTAATTCTCAATCAAATTTTAAGCTAAAACTGCCTGTACTCTGATTTTGCTGTAAATGTTTAAAGCAAATTGCTTTGTCAGACTGGGGGGCATTTTACAGTTTGCCCCATTGGCACAAATTGATTGTTTTTAAATCTAATAACGTGAAAATTCTGAACACGTTTAACTTTTGTTTCACTGAAGAAAAAAATATCCTTAAGGGGGGCGATTTTCCCCACTCAACCCTACTCTTTGAGAGTGAGGAAGAAGGCAGGTGAATTCGTCACATATTCCACTCACACTGGCCACAAGCTCTTTGAATTGTTGCTGTCAGGCTGGTAGGGATGGGAGAAACAAACCTTTTCAAAGCTGTGATTCAACTAAACCAGCTGCTTTGCAAAATGATACACTGTTTTGAAGCACTTGAAACACCACACTCTGGCGACACCTGCTGGTTAAAAACCATGTAACAGCAACAAGATCTAGATAATGAGACCTTTTAGAATTTTTTATTTAAAATTTTCACAAGACTGTAAATTCCATTAAATGTTAGTTCTTGTATTCTGTGTTTTAGATGGGGTCTTTCCTAATCAGACCCTTTACATGTGTGGTTCCATATGGCTTGTTCTCTGTATTTTAAGTATTGCTATACTTCAACCATTGCATCTGCAGTAAAACTCTGGACCTTTTGTCTCTATATTATTTTATTGTCCAAGTGTTCCCATAGCTTCTCTCCACGTCCCCGTCCTCCTGCTGAAACTGCTGCTGCTGAAGTTGATGGCCGGGGTGACTCTGGTGGAAGCAGTGTTGATGGTTGATGGCAAACCAATGGTCTTAAATCTGCGATCCAAAAGGGTGACTTTTGTAATAGCAATCAACAACACACACAGCTTGATGAGATAGACTCAATTTACTTAACTTGTTCTGTCCATGTGATTGATTTGAAAAATTGAAAAATACTCAATTTCCGGCACATTAACATTTCAGCGGGTGAGGGTCCATGTAGCAGCGGTGTAACCCTGTAGGCCAACAGTGCACGGTAAGGATCAGGATTTTTTTCAAGCAATGTCTTAATTGTTTTCACGCCCCTTTCTGCCTCCCCATCGCTTTGGCTGAAATATGGTTGGTTACTTAGCTTCTTATTTTTTTTTTTTTTTTTTTTACCAGGAAATAATCCCATTGAGATTCAAAATCTCTTTTTCAAGGGAGTCCTGGCCAAGACAGCAGAATAAAGTTCCATATTAAAAAACATGTACAGTAACAAGAACAACACAACAACACTTAACAAAAAAAGACAGTTGGCAATTCAACATCATCTCAACATAATTATCAGCAATGCTCAGTAATAGCACATGTGCATTTAGTACTCAGTCCTTTATCCTAATTTTAAACTGTGTCATTGTTGGTAAATAGTCAAATTTTAGATGATTCTGCAATTTATACCAAGATAAAGGTGCAAAAACTTTAAAAGCACTTTCACCAACGACAGTTCTCGTTCGTGGAATGTCATACATGATTTGCCCATATGATCGAAGATTACATTTGCTGGTAGTGACTTTAAGAGTCAAAAGAGAACATAGATAAGAAGGCAATTTGTACAGTATAGCCTTAAAAAGAAAAATATACCAGTGCTCTAGCCTACGATTGTGCAAAGACAGCCAACCAACACTCTCATACAAGCTACAATGATGAGTACGAAAACTAGACTTTGTTACAAATTTTAATGACGCATGATATACTGAATCCAGCATTTTCAACGAAGATTGATTTGCATGCATGTATAAAATATCACTGTAATCCAGCATTGACAGAAATGTTGCTTGTATAAGTGTTTTTCTCACACTAAAAGAGAAACAGCCTTTGTTTCTATAATAGAAGCCCAACTTTACTCTACAGTTTTAACAGTTTTTTTGTTAAACACTCTATATGCTGCTTAAAAGACAAACTTTCTTCTAAAAGGAAACCAAGATATTTATAGACTGATACTCGTTCAGTTACTTTCTCATCTAGTGTAACAATTTGACAAGCATCGTCTGTTTTCCTTGATTTAGAAAAACACATCATTTTGGTTTTGTCTGAATTTAAAACAAGTCTCATTTTATGAAGATTCTTCTGAATAAAGTTAAAAGCAGATTGCAGATCTTCTAAGGCACTTGTTAAGGATGATGCAGAACTATACAAAACGGTGTCATCTGCATAAAAATGACACTTTGCTTTTGTTACATTCTGATTCAAATCATTTATATAGATATTAAATAAAATGGGACCCAAAATGGACCCCTGGGGGACACCATTTTGTATAAGTAATGAGTTTGAGGACACACCATCAACCTGAACACTTTGTGTTCGGCCACTCAAATAGTTGCTAAACCATTTGACAGCTTTTGGAGACATTCCAATATCCACCAATCTCTGAGCCAGGACATAGTGGTCAACTGTGTCAAACGCCTTTGAAAGATCTAAAAACAACGCAACACAATATTCCTTAGAATCAATAACACTTATGAAATCATTTAACACTTTCATAGTGGCAGTGACAGTGCTATGTTTTTTACGAAAACCCGACTGAAAATCATTTAAAATGTTTTTTGTTTCTAAATAGTCTTTCAACTGGTCACTTATAAGCCCTTCCAAGACCTTGGCTAAAGCAGATAGCTTAATTGGCCTATAATTATTTGGATTTGATCGGTCCCCACCCTTTAATAAAGGAGTGACATATGCTGACTTCAATACACAAGGTATTAATCCAGTTTCAATAGTTAAGTTGAAAATGTGTGTCAAAGGTTCAGCAATTTGTTCAGCAACAATATTTAAAAAGTATGGATCCAACCCATCAGGACCAGAGGATTTCTTGGTATTTAACCTATTAAGAGCATCGTATACCTCCTGCATTGCAATAGGAACAAAATAAAAATCGATAGGTACATTTTCCCTAGACAGAGAGTAGTCCTCTTGTCTCCTCTGTTGTTGTTTTGTATGCTCAAACAACAACCCAGAAGATATAAAGTGCTGGTTTAGGGAATCTAGCATACTTTTCCTGTCTGTAATAATTTTATCATTCAACTTCAATATATTTGGCATGACAGTTTCCCTAGAGTCAGAAGACAGCGATTTTATAACTTTCCAAAATTTAGAGGGATTAACTGAACTATCACATATTTCATTTACATAAAAATCTGATTTTGCTTTGCGTATTTGAGTGACAGTGTTATTTTCAGGTACCTAAAATGCTGCCAATCTGAGCTATTTTTGGAATTCTTTGCCTTTGACCAAGCAAGATCACGGTCATGAATTAGATCAGACAATTTCTGTGAAAACCATGGATTATCACGCCCTTTAATCTTATATTTTCTAAAAGGAGCATGCTTGTTTATAATGTCCAAGAATAGTGATTTAAAATATTGCAATGCTATCTCGGGCTCCGGGATCAAATTTACCCTGGTCCAGTCACAAAAATTAAGATCAATTAAAAAAGCTTGTTCACAGAACAACTTCAAATGTCTCTTAATTATAATACGCGGCTTACATTTAGATATCTTGGTATCTCTCACACCAGCAATAACGCAATGATCACTCATATCATTTACAAAAACAGCAGTAGCTTTGTATTTCTGCGGCATATTTGTTCAAAACAAATCAAGGAGTGTAGACTTTTCAAGATGTTTAGGATTTGGCCTGGTAGGCGAGTCTATAATTTGGGTCAAATTCGCTAAATCACAATAGAACTTTTAATTAATGGAGCAATAGAACTTTTAATTAAATCAGATGCAGGAGTTAGCCAGTCCCAATTTAAGTCACCCATTAAAGCCAATTCGGTATATTTCATAGATGACAAACAATCAGACAATGAGGACAAAGTGTCTTTTGGCGCAGAAGGAGGTCTATAGCATCCCGCAACTGTCAAAACACAATTCTGCGATAATTCAATTTTCAACACTAGTAATTCAAATTGTTTAGGCATAGACTTGGATAATTGTACTGTAGCTAGCAAACTATTTTTTACATAGATCGCCACTCCTCCACCTTTAGCACGACGATCAGTACGAAATATATTGTACCCCTCCATATAAATATAACTATCAGGAGTGGATCTACCCAGCCATGTCTCAGATAACACCATAATATCAACATTTGTCGATTTGGCCCAAATTCTGACCATATCAATTTTTGGCAATAGACTTCTCACATTTATGTGCACAAAACCAATACCAGACCTATTTAGAAAATCAGCAGGAGTTTGCAATGATATCATATCGGTCCCAGGACCTGGGTTAGGTTGCACATTTCCTGACATCAGCAACATAAGTGTAATAATACATTTCAACATACATGTATTAAGACAGTGCTTTCTGCAATTTTTAGAGTCACCACTCATTGTGATTTTGGGACAAGAGTTTTTTGATGGAATAAAACAGTCATTTAAAAGGAACAGGCTCAAAAAATATTTCAAGTTTCCATGTTGTGAAACCGGGCTCATGCCATACATCCAGCCCCCCTGACTGCCGACCAAATCCTGTGCATAGCCAGTAACCTTTGATCGTGGTAACAAATAAAGTGCATTTAAGGAAACATTATAGTCGCTCATTTGGACCTCCCGGTGCACTTCATACTCTGAGATTTTAGGCAAACAGAGCAAAGACAGAAAAGCAAGAATCATACTCGCCATGGTGGAATTTGCACACCACAGAGCAGGGTAGCCGGAGTATAGCTAGTAGAGACCCAAGGTTATAGCTGATAGCTAGTGGAGACCCAGGCTGTAGCTGGTAGCTGGTGGAATGTAGGCCAGGCAGTAGATGAAACCAGGTTATAGCTGGTAGAGACCCAGGCTGTAGCTGAAGGAGACCCAGTCTGTAGTGGAGACCCAGACTATGGCTGGAGCAGGAGACCAGGCTGTATTTAGTGGTGTAGACCCAGGCTATAGCTGGTGCAAGCAGAGTGATGCAGGTTTACACCGAAAGTAGATGAACACAGAAATCCAGGCAAACGCCCCACTCGTACTCCAAAAAAACAGTAGGCATGTACTGCTTTATCGGGCAAAAAAACAAAAAACAAAACCCCACAGCAGCAACTTGTTAATGGTTGAAGGGCCAGGCTGATTAGGCACAGCACTATTTTCACTTATATACTATATCCGATTGCCTTTCCATTGGCAGGTGATAACATGACAGCAAGAGGTAAGGGTGCAGGACCCTAGACCTTCCCTTTCCTATCTCGGGCTTCACTTCATAAATCGGGAGATCTTCTTTCATTCGCCTCACGACAGTATGGATGGTCTCTTCCCAGTGGTTGCGCAATTTGCCCGTACCTCCTCTTGGTGTCAGGTTGCCCGGATACTGAGTTGTACTTCTCAGTTTTCTATCGTAGTGTGTTTTACTTCGCACTGCAGCTTTTCCCACATTCTCTCTTGCTATTTCGTGTGCTTCTTGCATCTGTTCTCTCCATCTCTGCAGGTAGTCCTGGTGGCTCACTGTTCCAGTGTTTTCTTCCAAACCAAAGAGTAGATCCACTTGTAGTCTGGGATGCCGGCCATAAAGAAGATAAAAAGGTGAGAATCCCGTTACCTCACATTTTGTGCTATTATATGCACAGATCAGTTTATTCAGGGATTCCTTCCAGTTCATCTTCTGCTTGTCTGTCAGTGTTTTCAACATTTGAAGTAAGGTCCTGTTGAATCGTTCCGTCTGGCCGTTCCCTTGCGGGTGGTACGACGTTGTTCTGGAACTGAGGACACCACAATTCTTTGAAAGCTGGGCTAGAAGCTGGTTTTCAAATTCACCACCTTGATCGTGGTGTATTCGTCTCGGAAATCCAAATCGCTGGGCATAGTCATTAAACAGGCGATCAGCTACTGTTTTAGCAGACTTTGATGTTGTAGGGTATGCCTGCACGAACCGTGTAAAATCGTCAACTATCACTTATATGTATTCGTATCCCCCCTTGCATTTATCTAAATGAAGAGAGTCAACAGATACAAGCTCAAAAGGCTGAGTTGTCTTTATATTAACGAGAGGAGCCCTTGTCTCCCTACAAGGCTTCTTTTGCTTCACACATTGACAGATTTTTGCAACATAATGTTCAATCTCTTGTTGCATATGGGGCCAAAAGAAACAATCTCTGATCAGTGATGTCGTGCGATCAACTCCTTGGTGACCCAGCTCATAGTGTAACTTCTTCATTACCACTGCCTTATATCTTTCAGGTAGGACCAGTTGGTGTCTGTTGGCTGTCTTCCGCTTTTGGATGCAAGGTCGCATACCAGTTAATTTATATTTTATTACAGGCCCGATGTGTGGATCCTCTCTTTGACACTGCTGTATTTTAGCCACAGGAAGAGGTTAATTGTCACCCATGTCAGGTGAATATGGAAACGAATCAGATTCTACCCAATGAGAGGTATCTTCCTGCACTTCTACAGCTTGTGCGGTGGCTGCAATGCAGTCTGATGACATTTCCTCCGTACATTGTTCTATCATCCCTTCAATGTCTAGAGACAATCTTGATAAACTGTCAGCATCTGTATTCTCTTGGCCAAGGCGGTACTTTATTGAAAAATGGAAGTCGGTTAACTCCGCTACCCACCTACAGCCGGTGGCATTGAGTTTCGCACTGGACAATACATACGTGAGAGGGCTATTATCGCTAAAGACTGTGAATGTTGGTGCGTAGTATAAGTAGTCTCTAAATTTCTCCGTTATTGACCACTTGAGAGCAGGATATCTTGGACTCTGGGAATTGGCTGACAATCAGGATTGGTCTTCTTATTCAGCTCCCTGTAATCCACACAAAGGCAGAGACTTCCATCCTTTTTCCTAACACAGACAACAGGTGATGCATAAGATGATGTTGATTTTGAAATCCAACCCTGAGCAATCAGGTCATGAAGGTAATCTTTTACTTCCCTATAGAGTGGTTTTGGCACAGAGATGTATGAACGTTAGGGTTAGATTTTCTATGCACCCGATGTCATCATCTGCCTTCGAGAATGACACACATTCCTCTCGTAACATCTTGCGTACTATTTCCTTTTCAGGCTGATTCAGATGACCCAAATCGACTGGAGGGTCCCAGGTATCACTGTCAAACTCGGCTCTGCTTGTTTGGATGGGATTCACTGAAGTTGGTATGGACTGAATTGACTGATCTAATGACATGGACGGATAAACAGCTTGTACCATATGTGCTGTTCCTATGACTGTTTTTCCACACAGGACAATGTCATGGTCCGTAGGATTCCGAGCATCAAGTACGATGTATGGTGGAGTCCCCTTCTTAACCTTTAAAAGTGTCTCCTGGAACTCTAGCCCTTCCGCCCATTTGGGATCAAGTTCGGGTTCAAACATCAAAGTAGTGTCCTCCTTCAGTGGGCTCATCTTTATTCGGCACTCAACCTGCAAAGAGGTACGCTTGGGAATTAATATCTTTTCTCTGGGGGTTCTCACCACATACTCATGTGACTTTTCTGCCTTTAGAAGTTCTATAAAAGCTTGAATGTGATTTATCTCTAATCTTGGGAGAGCCATATCCACTAATCTCTTTAACTGTTTCTCACATGCTGGATCTGCACTGTCACCTGTATTGTCTGTCACTATGAACTCGATTGCATTGTAACCAATGATGGAATGGGAGAGGTGTTTCCCCTTTGTTACCAGCATGGGAATGACAGGATCTATGCAGTCACTGTTTCCTCCTGGCAACTGAAATGTGACATCTATCCACCCAACATAAGGGATACCTTGTCCGTTTGCTGCTACTATTTGAAGTGTGTCAGGTGCGTCGATTATTTCTGAAAGAAGCCTTAACTTCACATCAGGTAATATTTCATTTTTCCACCACTCATAGATGATACAAACTTGAGATCCAGTGTCCCACAATGCTGTTATTTTAACTCCCTGAATATAACAGTCAATAAGACACTGTTTTCCCACTAAAGCTGCCATGCTCAGTGATTTGTTTGAGTTTGTTCTCATTGTGTCACTTAATTCTTTCATATCTGCATGCTCTTTCTGCTGGCAGTCTTTCTTGTGTCTACTCCAGTGACGAGCCTGACATAGCTTGGAGCAATAGAAAGCTTTGCGGCAATATGTGCATACTCGTAAATTATGGCCACCTCCCTTCATCCCACACCCCGAGCATTGTTGATGGGACTCTAATGTCTGGAAGGTTACTCCATGTCCCGTGGGAGTAACCCTCTCTCGTTTAAATAAGCATCCCTGGATGAGTTTACTGCCTTTGCTCTACAGCCAGCAAAGAAATGCTCACTGCTTCCACATCTATAGCAGTGGGTGCAATAATTTTCAGTATCGCTCTGCTGACAGTTGATGCATCTCCTTCGTTGACTTCTTGTCTGGATGGAAATACAATGTGGTGCAAATCCTTGCTGAAATTGAGCTGTTCTCCCTCTCTGTCCTGGATTGTAATGGGGCCAATACCCAGGAAATGGGCATTCATGGTGAGTAGCTGAGGCATAGTTTCGGAAACCTGGTGAGGACAGACCCTGTTTCACAGCTGTCTGGGGTAACTGAATCGACTCTCTAATTTGTGACACTTCAGCGCTGAGGTTCTTTAATAGTGCCATGTCTGATTTTATTTCTCTGAGTTCGTTTAGCAAATCAGGGTTATGCTTATTTTAATTTTCCTGAAGTGATGTTTTTTCATTTCTTTTCTGCAGGTGCTGGGATATCGTTGCATTCCACGAATGCACCACCACTGGACGATGCTGGACTGCAGTTTTCTTTTTGGTTTGTCTCTCTGTTTCAGTCATATATGCAAGGTTTAATTTTTTTTTGCAGGTATGGCTTTAGATCCCCTCTGATGTAGTCATTTTGCAGACCGGTAAGATCTGTATGCAGAAACATATTTTGCACCAGAATGGGATCATATTTGAGACTAGACTCCGCTTCTTGTGATGCAAATAAAATCTTCTGCCTAAGATCTAAAACATGAATTAAAAAGTTCTGGGGTGTTTCTTTACTGTCTTGGACTTCTGACATCAGTTGCTTGTACAGCTCTGTGGCACCCCTCTCCTGGTAATGCGAGCGAAGGATCCTTCTCAGGTTAGGCAGTGTTAAGTTTGCCTTTGCCCTCTAGGTAGCTGCGTAGCTGCATGCCAGGGACGATGGCTTTAATTACTGCATGGACTATTTCGTGTTCAGGGACATTCTTATTTTTTCCATTCGATTTGATGGGCCAATGTAGAAAAACTAAGTTTATCTTTCTGCCCTGGTTCACCAATCTGACCCAGATATTTTAAACTCCCTTTGCCACAGAAGTGATTAGGGTAAGATCTTTTTGACTCACTGTCTGTACTTCCTATTTTGATTCACTGTCTTTCGACTGCAATGATAACTGTAAAGCTAACTGAAGCGCTTCAATCTGTTTTTGCAGTTTTTCTTGTTCTGACATCTGAGTTACATGCAATTCCTCTTGCTGTGGTTCTAATGTGTTGTGGCTCTAACTGAATTTCAGTGATTTTTTCTTTAAGGTTAAGGAGAAATGACATACCTTGGTCTTCAAGTTCCTCTACCTCATTTCTTTCAATATAATTTACAATATGTGCAATCAGAAATGAGCGACTTTTTCACAAAACATTCTCTCTTTGTGTCACAGCAATATTTAGAAAGTCACATACTGCAATCAGATGATCACCGTTGAGTGAGTAAAGTGTACCCACTACTTCCAGTCTCAAGTCCTCCAAAATGTTCACGTTGTTTGTGGATAAGTGGCCGATGTCAGTGTAAAGCAGAATGTCTACTTGGTTGGGAAGGACTTACAGCTCTCCTGGTTGGGTAAGGAACCTCAGATTTCTTGCACTTCTACCCATCTAGTTGTGAGACTACTGTACACCGCTGACCTCTTATCGTGGTAGTTGTGGTTGCAAGGTGGGATGTCGTCATGTGGCACTTCCTCGATTGGCAGGACCAGGAACCATCCTTCCTTGCTGGGGCCTCCAAAATGTTACACCCTGATAAAGAAAATAGTCATTAATAAATGAAGACACGACTCGTGCTGTTATCTCTGCATCAGTCTGTATTGGCTGTGACTTTCTTTCATCAACAGATAATACTTGAATAACAGAACTGTGAATAAATGAATACATCAGTACATTAAATCACATCAATATGTGTCTGAAGCCAATAATACAAATAGTTCACTTCTATAACATTCAGAACTTAACACCTTTCTTTCAGTGTTCTCTTTCAACTGCAAATCAGTTATTCCCTTGTGAGGATAAGAATACAGTTCGTTTGTGTTCAATTTCAATTGATTCATCAGTAATAATTCAGAATGAGAAAACGATTCAGAGTTCCAACTCGATGAAACACTATTTTAACAATCCATTATAAAACATTGAACTCATTATGAAATACACAAAACCGAACTGCATTATACATTACATTCACTTTCACTTAACATTGTAAAAATATACTCTTCTGTTCCACTTATTTGTTATAATAAAGATTCATTTAAACATTTCTATGGTTGACATTTAGTTTACATTGGCTATTTTGCTATCTATTTCTATGTGATCTTCGACATATTTACCATTTGCCCATTAATTTAACAGTTGTAAGAATTAAAGTTATCAAAGTTATTAAACTGATGCAGGGCTATTTGATGCGCACGTTGCGCACATTCTGCCAAATCACGCACGCAGCACTGCCAATGCTTGCTTTTATGTTTGTGAATGTTATGTTTGTGTTGTGGAATCTGTAGGTTGTGGCTTAAAAGCGGAACATGGAAATATCATGGATGTACTTTTTTTTTTTTTGTTCTCAGCGATATGAGTCTTTCCCTTCTCCCAAAACAGCTTATAGCTACCTATTAAAATAGTTCAGTTTTGTATGTAATGGAAAAGTGATTAGACTATGTTTCGTTTTTTTTTTCTTCATAAAGTTAATTTAGAAAAACC
This sequence comes from Gymnocypris eckloni scoliostomus, assembly GCA_027564155.1. Classification (NCBI taxonomy): domain Eukaryota; kingdom Metazoa; phylum Chordata; class Actinopteri; order Cypriniformes; family Cyprinidae; genus Gymnocypris; species Gymnocypris eckloni. The sequence continues at coordinate 32,554,604 of CM050428.1, forward strand.
TTGGGAGCATTTTTGTTCAAGCAACGACCAAGCGGCCAGCATCAGAGTTGATCACCTATGTTTGATTAATTTAGCCTTATCAAATCATCACGACTTGACTAAAATAAAATCGATAGATAGGCCTATAAACAGTTCAAGCATATCACAGTGCTAGTTTAAATGTTTAACCTATATAAATGTGCAATATCCAACAGTTTGTGTGGAGAGTGGAAGCTGAAGCGAGCTTTACAGGACATGGAGGCTCCAAGCGTGGTCACTTGGATTTTTTTCTTACAGTAAAACAACTTAAAATACGCCATGTGATTTTTTTCTCATAAAGGTAAGAGTAATATATAATTTGGAACAGTAAAGGGTCTACTTTTATTTGTGTGCATTCACAATATCAACATTGTGCTTTTATAAAATAGGAAAACAGAGAATGCACTTTCTGCCGGTTTTGAACAAGAGCGCTTCAATGATGAACCAAACTCGCAACTCGAAACTGGCTCAGAGATATGATAAATATATTCTATAAAGCTTTGAAATACTACTTTAAAAACGAAATAATTCAAAGCAAAGCAAAAACTCTTCATTAGCCTATGTAATCCGTTAAGATGCATATATTTCTCTCTGCGCGTCAATGAGGAGATGGCGAGTCATTTTTACCATCCCAAAAAAAAATAAGGGAAAGCCTAAAACAGGCCTGATTATAATTTTTGCTTATTTTATAATTGTATTCAATAATACAAAATATAGTATGTAAATCTTTGTCCTTGAAATTTAAAGGATTTGCTGCAATGCAATTTTGTCTGACTGATAGGCCTATGTGAATTATTTATTGGCCTATCTTTTTAATCCATGCAAAATGCTTTAAACATTTTTTTGCAAACAATTACTTTATTGCATTCAGATGCTTTTAAAAAACTTTTCACTATACATTTTAAGGGTTTTAAGCTTGAATGTAGCTTGAATGTAAAACATTGTTATGAATTCATTGTAGCCTATTCCCATCTGTAAAATAGCTAATTGTTGTCTAACACGATCTCATGAAAGTGCGTGAGCTATGATTTTGTTTCTATTTGGCGTAATATTTATTCGCAGAAATTGACTACCCCCAGCCCCTCCCCACACACACACACACACACACACACACACACACACAGGACCCTCTACATAAAACACCTTCCTCCTGATCAAACACCATGTTTTCACATAATATTCACGAAATAACCAGTCTCATGACTACTATATCACTTTAACTCATTATGAAAATACTCTGTTATGTATTTCATACCTGATAAAGGGGGAAAATAGTCATTAATAAATGAAGACACGACTCGTGCTTTTTGTCTCTTCATCAGTCTGTATTAGCTGTGATGCACATCACAGCTCGCGTCAGCCACAACCTGCAACCTTCGATCTCCCCCTAGTGGACACTCCAAAAATTACACTAAAAATCATATTGATTCAGTAATTTATATGCTCATTTAGATCTTTTAACCTCTACACTTGCTGCTGTTTTTACCATCTCATTCTGTTTCACCTGACTGACAGCTCTGCTTATCGTCAAGTCTGAGTCCAGCTGAAGTTTTTCTGAAAGTGACATGTCTCTCATTCCCACAACAATGCGATCCCACGTATTAATTTGTCTTTTAAAGGTCCAAAATTACAATGTTCTGCAAGCTTATGGACGGCCGTTATAAAGCTATCAGATGTCTGGTTCTTGTTTGCGCATATTAAACTTGGCTCTCTCAAAAATTACGTTATGCTTTCCCACAAAATGGTCCTTGAAACAGTTTTCAACTGCCGTGTAGCTGAGCTTTTCATCTGGAGTTAAAGTGGAAGCATTCAAAATATCCTCCGCTTCATCACCCATAAAGTAATTAAGAGTATTGACCTGGAATTCGTCATCTCTTTTGTTCAGTCCCGACGCGTAACCGGGAAACATCTGATCCATGGCCACTCTTTGCCGTCAGCATAGTCAAATTTGTCAGGAGCGCTGACATGAAAACTCTCCAATTGTGCGCATACTGGTGTTTCATTCTCATACATAATGTAACCAATACAAAGTTTGTTGCAAACCGGGAAACATTTCTCATCCGTCAGAATGTACAGTCTCAGGCATGTAATCACAGTGTCCATTTACCACATTATGAAATCTTCTGACACCATGTAATAGCAATCAACAACACACACAGCTTGATGAGATAGACTCGGTTTACTTAACTTGTTCTGTCCATGCCCCACCCTCCTATGGGTCCCCTCTTGGGACATCCACTACAACTTTGGCCAACATTTTTAGGATCCTACAGCTCCAATGACTTGTTTTAGGTTTTCGATCAAGTTATTTGTGAGATCAGTTGCACTGGTGATGTCACACATTGTGTGCTTTCTCACTGATTTTACAAAACCTCATTCAGGCAATACATATCATTTTTAAAGCTGTGAGCATCCGCTCTGCAAAGAGCTCAAGTGTGGCATGAAAGGGCAAGAAGACTGTGAGATGATGGCTTAAAACTGTCCACTGTTCAAGGGTGTTCCGTTGGTGTTTAAAGATGCTAAAGCAGCACCAACTGCTTTGCGTTCTTCATATACTTTGAAGCATGAAATGTGCTGTTCCACCTTGTTTCCATCTCCTAAAACCACTTATTTTCTGACTTGCCCATCTGCTGCTGGATTGCAAATGTTTTCTCTGTGGCAAAGGTGCTTGATCTAAAGAAGGTAACCTCTTTTCTGCACTTTTTTTTAATGACACTTTGGTCTGCTGTTTGAGAGAGCGCTTTTTCACCACCAGAGTTTAAGGTGTGAGCAAAGCATGGAATAAAGTGAAGAAGATTGTTATACAGAGTCTGAGAATCCAGCAGAACAGTTTTTCTTTGATGTGCTCAGCTGTGTGGCTTTCAGCACAGATGGGGACAATTCATAGAAGAACCTATTGGATGGTGCATCCATATTCATGGATGTCCACATGTCAGATTCACAGTGGTGGCCCTTTCACCTCCTCCTCCAGCTTCTCTTTTGTCACTTTGTACCTTGCAGTAACCAAGTCCTTCAGTTCATGCATTGTAGGAAGCCCCTACAGGTATTGTCCAATATAAAAGGTAAAATTATGTGTGCCGTATCAATACGCACTTGATTTGTGTCATATTTTTCTTTATTCATTTACATATAGAGCTCTTGTCCACCTGTTTAACACTCTGCAAAGAGGCTGTCCACAAATAAGTATACACTGATACTTGAGTTCAGAGAGTGGTTTACTGCATCTTAGATCTACAAATTATCTTTGACGTTTAGTGCAACAGTGCGGGTCACGTGATTTTAATGAAAATACATTTTGAGTTGGGTAACTTTTGACACTAGTCAAGTCATCTTTATTTATATAGAGCTTTTAACAATACAAATTGTAACAAAGCAACTGCACAATATCAAAATAGGACAAAAATTGTCAATAATGTAAAAGCACAAGATTTAACAATAATTTTCAGTTAAAGGTATTTCATTATTGAATTCAGTGATGGCATCGTCCAGCTCAGTTCAGTTTAAAGAGTATCTGTGGAATCAAGTCGGTGACAGAATGGAGAAAAAACCTTGGGAGAAACCAGGCTCAGTCGGGGGGGCAGTTCCTCTCTGGCCAGACGAACCAGTAGTTTGTTCCAACTGCAGCAAAGTCAGATTGTAAGGGCTCAACTGGTTCCACTGGTCTTTTCCCGATGGCTGTCTAGTTGACGAGGTCCTCACTGGAGATCTGTCTCTGGGGCTCATCTATGTGTCCTAGACTCCGCTGACGTTCAGAGCTGTAGAGGTCATCTCTAGTTGCTGATCCACCATCTGATCTGGATACGGACTGGATCTGTTGACTGCAGTGATCATCTGATCTGGATAAGGATCTGTTGACTGCAGTGATCGTCTGATCTGGATACGGACTGGATCTGTTGACTGCAGTGATCATCTGATCTGGATACGGACTGGATCTGTTGACTGCAGTGATCATCTGATCTGGATACGGACTGGATCTGGTGACTGCAGTGATCATCTGATCTGGATACGGTCTGGATCTGGTGACTGCAGTGATCATCTGATCTGGATACGGACTGGATCTGGTGACTGCAGTGATCATCTGATCTGGATACGGTCTGGATCTGGTGACTGCAGTGATCATCTGATCTGGATACGGACTGGATCTGGTGACTGCAGTGATCATCTGATCTGGATACGGTCTGGATCTGGTGACTGCAGTGATCATCTGATCTGGATACGGTCTGGATCTGGTGACTGCAGTGATCATCTGATCTGGATACGGTCTGGATCTGGTGACTGCAGTGATCATCTGATCTGGATACGGACTGGATCTGGTGCAGTGATCATCTGATCTGGATACGGACTGGATCTGGTGACTGCAGTGATCATCTGATCTGGATACGGTCTGGATCTGGTGACTGCAGTGATCATCTGATCTGGATACGGACTGGATCTGGTGACTGCAGTGATCATCTGATCTGGATACGGTCTGGATCTGGTGACTGCAGTGATCATCTGATCTGGATCGGACTGGATCTGGTGACTGCAGTGATCGTCTGATCTGGATACGGACTGGATCTGTTGACTGCAGTGATCATCTGGGCTGGATAAGGACTGGATCTGGTGACTGCGGTGATCATCTGATCTGGATACGGTCTGGATCTGATGACTGCAGTGATCATCTGATCTGGATACGGACTGGATCTGGTGACTGCAGTGATCGTCTGATCTGGATACGGACTGGATCTGTTGACTGCAGTGATCATCTGATCTGGATACGGACTGGATCTGGTGACTGCAGTGATCATCTGGGCTGGATAAGGACTGGATCTGGTGACTGCAGTGATCATCTGATCTGGATACGGACTGGATCTGTTGACTGCAGTGATCATCTGATCTGGATACGGACTGGATCTGGTGCAGTGATCATCTGATCTGGATACGGACTGGATCTGGTGACTGCGGTGATCATCTGATCTGGATACGGTCTGGATCTGGTGACTGCAGTGATCATCTGATCTGGATACGGACTGGATCTGGTGACTGCAGTGATCATCTGATCTGGATACGGACTGGATCTGGTGACTGAAAGTGATCATCTGATCTGGATACGGACTGGATCTGGTGACTGCAGTGATCATCTGATCTGGATACGGTCTGGATCTGGTGACTGCAGTGATCATCTGATCTGGATACGGACTGGATCTGGTGACTGCAGTGATCATCTGATCTGGATACGGACTGGATCTGGTGACTGCAGTGATCATCTGATCTGGATACGGACTGGATCTGGTGACTGCAGTGATCATCTGATCTGGATACGGACTGGATCTGGTGACTGCAGTGATCATCTGATCTGGATGTGGACTGGATCTGGTGACTGCAGTGATCATCTGATCTGGATAAGGACTGGATCTGGTGACTGCAGTGATCATCTGATCTGGATACGGACTGGATCTGGTGACTGCAGTGATCATCTGATCTGGATGTGGACTGGATCTGGTGACTGCAGTGATCATCTGATCTGGATAAGGACTGGATCTGGTGACTGCAGTGATCATCTGGGCTGGATAAGGACCGGATTGGGGGGCTACGGTGACCTCAGAATAAGAAAGAAACAGACTAATATTAGCGTAGATGTCAATCTTCTTACGATGTAACAAGTACATTGTGTTTAATGGGAAGTGTTCCTGTTTCTGTTTGACCTAATTAATGCAGCCTAACAATCCTTTAATGGATTTGAATATTAGAAGAGTATTAGTATGTTATGTGTACGCCAGGTTAAAGAGATGGGTCTTTAATCTAGATTTAAACTTACAGAGTGTGTCTGCCTCCCAAACAGTGTTAGGTAGATTGTTCCAGAGTTTGGGCGCTAAATAGAAAAAGGGTCTGCCGCCGGCAGTTGATTTTGTGATTCTAGGTATTTTCAAATGGCCACAAGTAAAACAAACACTCTGTATAGAAAACTATTATGAGTACGGTGTTCATCTTATATTAGTGTAGCGTACAATTCAGATAGCTTTAAAAAAAAAAAAAATAACTAAAGCAAAAAATAACACACAAATTATCTCTTATTTTTTGTAAAGCTGTTTGAATCAGCACCAAACTTCTAAATACACATTCAAAACATATTATCATGTCATAAAATGTTGCAGTTTTCATACAAATTTGCAATTATGGCTTTAATATGGAATGAATGTTGCAATGCATGTTGCTTATTGTCGTGTATTGCTGGCTGAATTTCTTTGTGAATGCACAAAATGCAAATGTAGGTTAGAGTCATCATCACAAAATGATTGTGCTCTCACTTTGTAAAACAACCTTATCTGCTAATGTAAATTGTGCAATTCATCCCAGCCACCAATAGAGGACTCCCTCATCACAGATTTGTCAATGCTTTTATCATGAGCTTTGGAGAAGCAAAAAAAAGACTTGCCAAGCTTGTGACATCAAATACACCATAGCTAGGTAGTGACAGCAAAAGTGACAGTTGAGTCACTTGCTGACAAATATACTCACCCTCAAATCATCCTAGGTTTATATGACTTTCTTATTTCAGATGAATCCAATCAGAGTTCTATTAAACATTTTCCTTGCTCTTCCAAGCATTAGAATGGGAGTAGGTGGATGTTTTTGTTCAACAGTCCAAAAGTAGTCAAATAAAGCACTCACATCCGTAATAAAACGTCCCTCATACGGCTCCTGGGGGGTGAATAAAGGCCTCTTGTACCGAATCCAAAATACTTATTTTCTTACTTCGGCTGACTGACATGTGCAAGCCGTTCCGGCGTATGCGTCTGAGATATGCTAGTCTGTTTACAAGAGCAAAGGAAGCAAAGCTTCCTCACCTTCGCAAAGGAAACCCAGTCTCCTCTTCCCTTGGCTTTTATCTAAATCCTCCTGCATTCTTCTATACAAATCCTCAGTTTGTGCTTCTAATTCTTGTCCCGCATTTTGGTTTGCTGTCTCTCAGTGGCAAGGGGATGTTGGGTGTGGAAGGGGAACACAATTTCAATAATTAAACAACGCTGTGTCGTCTGTGTTGGTATTGTATCAGACTTTACTGATCAGTGTGCACTTAAAGCACTTATCATATGAAATTCAATTTCAAATGAAGTTAACAAGGTTTTTGACCAGCAAATGCCAGAGATGGAGGGTTTTGTCTGGCATTAGAACGGCTTTAACTGTTATCCAAGGCAACAAGTGCATTGCATTATATGTTTTCATCAACTTTAACAGGTTATGTAACGTTTATTGTAGCTATATGGGCGCTTAGTTTTTCTTGTTGTTTAATACACTTGGTCAAAATCTCAAATTAAGCGCTAATAACACCAAGCCCTTCCATCTTCTTCTGGTTCAAAACTAAAAACTGTTGCTTACGCATACGAATTTGAAAATGACTTCTGAAACTACACCATACTGTATGCAAATACATATCACAAAATATGCAAACTGTATATCAAATAACAATCACGCTCAAAATAAATAATATTACAATAATTCAGAAAAATATAACCCTCTTCTTAATGTTCTTTATGGCTATAACACACATACATACAGTGCTCAGCGTAAATGAGTACACCCCCTTTGAAAAGTAAAATTTTAAACAATATCTCAATGAACACAAAAACATTTTCCAAAATGTTGACAAGACTAAGTTTTATATAACATCTGTTTAACTTATAACATGAAAGTAAGGTTAATAATATAACTTAGAGAACAACATTTTCAGTTTATTCAAATTAGGGTGATGCAAAATGAGTACACCCACTAAAAGTCTCTGGAGCAAAGCTAAATTTTAGACTACAAATGTCTAATTTAACAAGACTTCAACCACAGGTGAGTCTAATTATTATTACACAGGTGACAGTTGACTATAAAGGGTGTTACTTAAAGAAAACCCTTCCCATTTCATGCTGTCAGCAATGGCACCATATGGAAGAGAAATGTCACAAGACCTGAGAAAGAAAATAATTTCTTTACACAAGAAAGGTGAAGGCTACAAGAAGATCAGCAAAGCTTTACTTATCAGTCAGAATACTGTAGCAAAAGTGGTACAAACATTTAAAAAGATGGAACTGCAACCATCTCACAGAGACGCGTCCAGGTCGTCACGGAAGTTAACACCTCGTCAGGAGCGTCTTCTGATGAGAAGGGTTGAAGAAAATCGACATGCAAGTTCACTGCAGTTATCTAAAAAGTAGAAAGCCAAACTGGGGTGACTATTTCCCGTGACACAATGTCTGGCGTACACTGCAGAGGAATGGCATGCATGGGTGCCTTCCACGAAGAAGCCTCTCCCAAAGCCCAGGCACAAAAGCCCGCCTAGAGTTTGCCAGGGCCCATGCTGACAAAGATGAAGACTACTGGGACTCTATACTCTGGAGTGATGAGACCAAGATAAATGTTTTGGAACTGATGGCTTCAAAACTGTATGGCGTCGCAAAGGTGAGGAATACAAAGAAAAATGCATGGTGCCTACAGTGAAACATGGTGGTGGCAGTGTCCTAATTTGGGGCTGCATGAGTGCTGCTGGTGTCGGGGAGCTGCATTTCATTAATGGCATCATGAATTCACAAATGTACTGCTCTATACTGAAGAGAAGATGCTACCATCACTCCGTGCCCTTGGTCGTCGTGCACTTTTCCAACATGACAATGATCCTAAACACACATCTAAGGCCACTGTTGGATTTCTGAAGAAGAACAGGGTGAAAGTGATTCAGTGGCCAAGTATGTCTCCTGATCTGAACCCAATCGAACACCTATGGGGAATTCTGAAGAGACAAGTTGAGCATCACTCTCCATCAGCATCCAATCTCTAAAAGAGGTAATTCTTGAAGAATGGAAAAAGATAGATCTGGCAAAATGTTGCCAACTTGTTCATTCCATGCCTAGAAGACTTGGTGCTGTCATTAAAAATCATGGAGGCCATACAAAGTACTAGATTTAGTAGTTTTTGTTGTGGGGTGTACTTATTTTTGCATAACCCTAATTTGAGTAAAACTGAAAAATGTGTAATGTAAGTTATATTATTAACCTTACTTTCATGTTATAAGTTAAACAGATGTTATATTAAACTTAGTCTGGTCAACATTTTGGAAATGGTTTTTGTGTTCATTGAGATATTGTTTAATATTTTACTTTTCAAAGGGGGTGTACTCATTTAAGTCAAGTCAAGTCAAGTCAAGTTGAGCTTTATTGTCATTCCACTACATGTGTGGACATATAGTGGGACGAGATGTCGTGCCTCACAGGACCACGGTGCTACATAAATACAGATATACAACACAGTAAAACAGTATAAACCTATACACAAACTAACCTACTGTCAGCTTTGACTATACATATACTATATATAAAAGTGGTTACCTATACATAAACTAAAAATAAAATAAAATACAAACTGTACAACTGTGCAGATGACTTCAAATACTGTACATGTGCAAAAGAGAGACATTCAAGCAGCTGGCTGGGGAACAGTGTAAGGTGATTTGTGGTGCATGAGCCAGTAAACATACATACATTACAGTCATATATTTCAATCAGTCTTTTGTGGGATTATGGACACACAATGGTGTGTGAAAGTGTCTAGTGCATGCAGAGGAGAGTGTGTTGCTACAGGTGGCTTGTGCAGGCCTCACCTGAATTCCACAGAGATAAAAGTTAACAGTTTTTCCTGAGATGTGGTAAGGTGGGGGGGGGGGTTGTTTGGGGTTTCAGAGAGGGGCGGTGTGATTTGAGTTCAGGGCTCTCACAGCCTGGGGGAAAAAGCTGTTGAGCAGTCTGGCGGAGCGGGCTCTGATACTCCGGTACCGTCTACCTGAGGGTAGGAGCTGGAAGAGACTGTGGGAGGGGTGGGTGGGGTCCTCCACGATACTTTTTGCTTTGCTGGAGCATCGTGTAAGGAAAATATCCAGGATGGAGGGGAGAGGGGCACCAATGATTTTTGCAGCGGTGTTCACTGTCCGCTGGAGGGTCTTGCGGTCTGCTGCACAACTGTTCCCGTACCAGACAGTGATGCAGCTGGTCAGCACGCTCTCAATGGTACCCCTGTAGAAGGTGGTGAGGATGGGTGGAGGGAGGCTTGCTCTTTTCAGCCGGCGGAGAAAGTGTAGGCGCTGTTGTGCCTTCTTGGAGATAGACTTGGTGTTGGTAGTCCAGGTGAGGTCCTCTGTGATGTGCACCCCAGGAATTTAGTGCTGACTCTCTCCACAGTCGAGGTGTCGATGGTCAGTGGTCAACAGAGTTTCTCCTGAAGTCCATCACAACCTCCTTTGTCTTCTCCACATTGAGGGACAGGTTGTTAGCGCCACACCATTCAGCCAGCTGTGCCACTTCCTCTCTGTAGTGCGTTTCATCATTGTTGCTGATGAGACCTACCACTGATGTGTCATCGGCAAACTTGATGATGTGGTTGGAGCTGAACTTGGCAGTGCAGTCGTGGGTCAGCAGCGTGAAGAGCAGCGGGCTGAGCACACAGCCCTGTGGGGCCCTGTGCTCAGTGTGGTAGTGCTCGAGGTGTTGTGGCCGACCGAACTGACTGAGGTCTTCCGGTTAAAAGTCCAGGATCCAGTTACAGAGGGAATTGTTGAGGCCCAGCAGGCTTAATTTATTGATGAGCTGTTGTGGGATTATTGTGTTGAATGCTGAGCTGAAGTCGATGAACAGCATTCTAACATATGAGTCTTTGTTTTCAAGGTGGGTAAGAGCCAGGTGGAGGGTGGATGAAATTGCATCATCCGTAGAGCGGTTTGGGCGGTATGCAAACTGGAGCGGATCGAGTGTGTTGGGGATGCTGGTTTTGATGTTGTGCATGACTAGCCTCTCAAAGCACTTCATTATGATTGAGTCAGTGCTATGGGACGGTAGTCATTTAGACAGGACACAGGAGATTTTTTTGGTACCGGTATGATTGTCGTGGATTTGAGACATGTGGGGATGACTGCCTGGCTCAGCGAGGTGTTGAAGATATCTGTTAGGACATCCGTCAGCTGTTCAGCACAGTCTTTCAGTACGCGGCCAGGTATATTGTCAGGACCCGCAGCCTTGCGTGGGTTAATCCTAGATAGGGTCTTCCTTACGTCGGCTGGAGACAGACAGAGTGCCTGGTCGTTGGGAGGTGTGGGCAGTTTTTGTGCAGATGTGTCGTTCTGCATTTCAAACCGTGAATAAAAGTGGTTGAGTGCATCTGGGAGGGATGTGTCATCATCGCAGGCCTGTGGCGGGGGCTTGTAGTCAGTGATGGTCTGAATGCCTTGCCACAGGCTCCGTGTATCTCTGCTGTTTGTGAAATGATTATTGATTTTATTGCCATATGACCGTTTTGCATTTTTGATGCCACGGGACAGATTAGCTCTTGCTGTTTTGAGGGCTGCTTTATCTCCTGATCTGAGCGCTTCATCTCTGGTTTTAGCAGCCCACGAACCTCTGCTGTCATCCATGGCTTCCGGTTTGCGTGTGGTGATGGTCTTGGTGACTGTCACATCATCAATGCAGTATTTGATGTAAGCAGTCACAGTTTCCGTGTACTCCTGCAGGTCTGTATGGTTGTGTAGGTGGCCGCCTCTTTAAACATGTTCCAGTCTGTGTCCTGGAAGCAGTCCTGCAGTGCTGAGGTAGCATTGTCTGGCCATACCGTGATCTGCTTTTGAACCGGTTTGGCCAGTTTGAAAGCGGTCTGTATGCTGGGATTAGCATAACAGAGATGTGGTCCGAGTATCCGAGGTGGGGGCGGGGTTCGGCTTTGTATGCGTTTTTCACTGTCTGTGCGTTTTTTACGCTGAGCACTGTACATATGTATCTTGATTTAAGAATTAAACATATTTAAGATATTTGTACTGGGAGACAAGAATGCTAAGTAAGTGTTTTTTTTCTCTCGCAGTGTGCCTTTTCAAAAGTGACCAGTGACAGCTTTTGTAGTGAATGTATTGTTTTGACATTTTAGTTTCATTCACCTCAAAACAAAGCCATCAACCTGCACAAATTATCTGATGCACTTTGGTCGAGCTGGGTTAAGCGTAAATAATGGTATAAGTGTACGGTTTGATTCAGTATAATTATTTAATCATCTAGTATTGATTTAACAACATTAAACTGGTCTTGCAGTTCCCATAAAATCCAGACGTTTCCAGCAGAGCTCAATTAGTCTGAGAGAGTGGGATTCAGAGATGTGTGAAGTGTGGCAGATGTGGATGAAGACATCTCCAGGGATGATGTAATCCTCATATGAGAGTCCTTCTAGAGCGCTTGCTAATTCTCCTCCTCTTCACAGAGGACACCAGCACCATATCAATGTCTCATTCATGTTTACTGCGCAACTGTACAGTTGAGTCTGAGCTGCTCAGTACTGATTAAAGATTAGCCTCTCTGTGTCTGACCTCGCCGATCACTACCTACCAATCAGCAGGACTCCAAGTGCTCTGAATGAAAGACTCTCCTCTCCTCATGCTGCTGTGATGAAATACACTGAAACCTCACAGCAGTGTAGAGAGACTTCCTCCCTTTGTTAATTATCTTGAGCATATTTGAAGCAGATAAAGTGATTATGTGGCTGGAATAGAATTACAGTGAGACACTGAGTGGGAGAGGTAGAGAGTGAGAGCTTATAGGTGGATATGTCAGCATGTGCACCAACAGAATAAGGATCGGGTTTTTTAATCCAGCTGGATTTAAACTCATCATTAAAGAAATGGTTTATCAAAAAAAAACATTTGCTTTAAATGTACTCACCCTCAGACCATCCAAGATGTAGAGGAGTTTGAATCTTCATGGGAAAAAAATTGAAGAAATGTAGCATTGCACCACTTCCCCACCAATGGATCCTCTGCAGTGAATGGGTGCCGTCAGAATGAGAGTCCAGTCATCTGATAAAACCATCACAGTAATCCACACGACTCCAGTCCATCAGTTAATGTTTTATGAAGTGAAAAGCTGCGGAAACAAATCCATCAAGACATTTTTAACTTCAAACTGTTGTTTCTGGCTAAATATCCTAGTCCTCAATCCATTATATTTATTTCTCCAGCGAAAATATCTGAATCAGGAGTGAAATATGCACTGATCAAGCACCTTTTACAAGAATAAAATGTCTAGAACAGTTCTTAATGAACATGGAGTTTGATGTGAGAGGACAAAAGCGGATGGACTTTTTCACTGGAGTAAGCATTATTATGGATTATGGACTAATATTTTGGCCAGAGGCAGTTTACGGTTAAATAGTCTTAGGCCGCGTGCCCACCAAAGCATTTTTAGCCTGCAGAAAAGCCAGGGGCTCAGAGAGCATTGTAAAAAGGAATCCCTTACACTTGTCCGGGGAGCCGTCAAATTTCTCCGGGCAAGATAGTCGAAGGTTCGCTGTGGGGAGGTTCATGTTTGAGCTCATTGGCTGAGGCTCAGGTGCTGGTGGATGCGGCGGTGGTGTGGTTAGCTGAAGTAATTGCAGCGTCCTCACTAACTCCTCCGTGATAGACGTGAGGCATTGTCGTGTGACGTTAACATGGTAGCCTGAGCGGAGACCTCAGAGGTGAGTTGATAAACAGCTGCGGGATCTGTGAATGGCGAAGTCTTCTGTAATGAGGGATCAGAAGCATGTGGATCCATTTGCAGACTCACTTTAATAATCTTGATCAGGGTCAAACAGGCAATGGTCAAACGACAGTGGCAGGTATATCAGAGGCAAAACAGAGACAGAAACAATACCGGGCAGGAGTCAGGGCAGGCAGCAAAACAATCAGAGTTCCAGAGGGCAAGATAACAAGGGCAGGTGGCAGAGAATCAACAGCAGTCAAACAGTCCAGCGTCATACACAGAACAATCACAAGAATACAGGGAAAACGCTTAGAAATGTCAGCCAGGGTAAAATGACAAGACTTTGCAGTGAGTGTGAATGAAAATGCTGCTTAAGTAGAGCGGTAGATGGGAGACACCTGTGCAGGTGATTAGTCTCAGTATGGGGTGTGTGGGAAATGGAGTCCGAGAAGGTTAATACTCAGGTGAGAGTTCCCTCCGGTGGCCATCAGAGAGAGCCACAGAGGTCTGATTCATGACAGATTTGTTAGCTGACTAAAAGTGACAATCCTGAGCTCTGCGTTTTACACAAAGTTAAACATTCTTCAACTCTCGGTGCAGAGAAAAAAACGCCCAAGTTCTCAGCGTGAAAAAGATGCTCAGAACTCGGCACATGCAGTGTTCCCATTGAAAACAATTGAAAAAAAAAACACTAGCCTCTGGAAAAAATGCTTTGGTGGACACACGGCCACTGAGAGAGGAGCAGAGGGGCTGACAGGAGCCAGGGAGGCAGGACTGAAGGGCTGGCTGGTGCTGGCTGAGGAGGAGGGTGTGGGAGGCTGAGTGGGGGTAACATAACCGAAGAAGACTTTAGACTGGTCAATGAATGAAACAGTGGATACACAGGAGATTCTGAGCTGGGTAGAACCAGAGGTCACAGGTATTATCCTCTTTTAAATCCTCATCTTCTGCGGCGTGAATGTGGCCAGGGCTCCATTCCATCCACTTGAATTCCACTAGCACACCCGCCCATACACTGTTACCGGCTCAAGCACCTGGTCAGACTTTCAGTCGGGGACTGGCTCTGGGGCGATGATGGACTCAGGCACTGGTGGTGGTATTGCAGCAGGCTCAGGATCCATGTCCGTGGTGGGCTCTGGCAATGGCTCTGTGCAGGAGGCGGCTGGATAAGCTCTAAATCCCGATTGGAGTTGGCAATGTCCTCCTCAGAGGGACATACAGTCAACTCCAGTCCGTTATTTACCAGTACCCATGCCACAAACCTGCCAACAGCAAACACCCCCCCACCCCCCCAAGGACCATCTCTGTTTTGGGAAAAAAAACAAAAACAGCATATGCTGGTTAGGTATGTTTTTAAGCATGGCAGCTGGTTTGTTCTAGTTTAAGCTGGTCTTTAGTTGGTCATGATCTGGTTAAAGCTGGTCCTGAGCTGTTTATAAGCTGGTTATGAGTTGGTCCTGAGGAGCTAGTTGCTTATGACCAGTAAATGTCCAGCTTAAACCAGCTCCTGACCAACTAAGGACCAGCTTTAACCAGCTTAAAATCAGTTCAGGAACAGCTTTAACCAGCTCATGACCATCTAAGGACCAGCTTAAACCAACTCAAACCATCTGCCATGGTTCAAAACATACCTTACCAGCCTATGCTGTTTTTTCAACAGGCTTCACCAGGCAGGCCTGCCTTAGAATGCTCGTTGAGTCTGGTGTAATAAAAGATCCAAAGGTGAACAATCAGGGAAGTGGGTAAGACAAGGTTGGTTTAAAAATTACGTAGTGTGGTCCTCAGGCTTGTTATCTTTGCTCCAAACAGAGGAGGAAAACTGCTGGTAAGTCCATTCTCTCTTGTTGGGTTTGATCTACTTTCAACAATGGTTACAATAACTGCACGATGATGGAGAATATCTGACATGAACACTTCTTTATTAATCCACAATGGAAACTCAGGAGATCCCAGACATAAAATAAAGCACAACCATGAATAACACTGACAACACCAAACAAAGACCTGAGGGAAACTAAGGACTTAAATATGTGCAGGGTTAATCAACAGAACTAAAAACATGTGAGGAATTATTGAAAGCCAATAGGCTCCGGGGAGTAAATAAAGGCCTCCTGTAGCGAATCCATGCGTTTTTGTAAGATAAGTATCCATATTTCAAACATAATACTTCTCTATCACTTCATCTAAGTGTCAAAAGTGGAAGTTGTTCTGGCAGATGACGTAGGACGTAGGTGTTGCGTGATTAGTGACGAACGCAGAGAGAGAACAAAACAAATGCCGGTCACAAATTAGAAGCACAAAACGAGGATTTGTAAAGAAAATAATCAGAGGATTTCGATATAAGACAAGACACTGGTTTTCCTCTGCTAAAGTAAGGAAACTTTGTTTCCTTTGCTCCAGCATATCTCAGTGGCACGCGCACGATGCTGACGTCTTACATCATCTCCCTGCACGGCTTTGCCATTTAATTTCCATTTTTGGGTGGACTAACCCTTTAACTGATGAACTGGAGTGGTGTGGATTATTGTGGTGCTTTTATCCACTGTTTGGACTCTTGTTCACTGTAGAGGATCCATTGGTGGCTTCAAATCTGTTCCCATGAAGAAACAAACTTCTCTACATCTTGGATGGTCTGAGGAGGAGTTCATTTTTGTTAGCAAATGTTCATCTTTGTGTGAACTATTCCTTGAACTCTCTGAAAGGGATAATGTCTGTAAATACACTATTCTCTTATGATAGGGTAGTTGTGACATTTTAGAAGCAGCATTTTCCATGGTATTTCAGACCAATGCAAGTTATAAGAGCTCTGTTGTGCTCTTCCCAGAGGCTAGCAAATGTGGTAAAAAATGGTTTTGGACTATTAATTTTATGATGAACATAAACCTAGATTGAAAAAAAAATGTGTAGAAACTATTTTCACTATTACTAGAAAATCACTGATAAATTTTGCAATTAATTTCGAAGTAATGGCAAATAACACATTAAATTAAACATGAAATAGTATTCACTTGTAACACATACTCCAGTAATCTTTCTAGTAGTTTTATTTATCATTTTTTACAGTGTACCGACAGACAGCTAGAAGCTCAGGAGTCGCCACAGCTCAGAAGAAGAACAGGGATATCTGGGTGAAATATGGCCAGGATACGTTCTTTTGCGACCAACAAAAACGGTGTCTGCTTTCACTTCCCATTCCCATAGAGACGCTAATGTCATCATGTTGCTAATTAGCTTCATTTGCATAGGCATCTGTAGAGGGCTCATAGCTGCAGTCTGAGAGCGTAAACTTGACCCTGAAACTCCCGCTGAATTATCCTGTAGATTTGCACTGTTCCCTTACCAACAGATCTGAACTCAGTTCGCCCCCTGCCCTTATGAACCCAACCATTACAAGTGGGTTGACTGATCTTTAAATTGCTTATCTTTTACTTTTATCTGTTTTGTTTTGGATCTCACTTATTATATGTTAAAGCACTTTAAATAAGTCTGAGAAACCCAGTTTACCCTCACAAGGGTTTGAGAACCAGAAATAAGAACTGTTAACCAATTATGAACTAGGACTTTTGCCTGAATAAACTCCTAATTACTTCTTATTTAGGTATAGTTTGTAAGATAATTGTTAAGTTTAGTTATGGGGCAGGATAAAGAATGCACAATATGGTCATGCAGAATATGAGTTTTATAAGTACTAATAAACAGCCAATATGCTAGAAATATGTATATAAGCAGCTGGTTAATGGTGAGAATTGGTCCCCAAACCAAAGCGTTACAATTATTCATTCATTCATTCATTCATTCATTCATTCATTCATTCATTCATTCATTCATTCCTCTTTCTTTCTTTCTTTCTTTCTTTCTTTCTTTCTTTCTTTCTTTCTTTCTTTCTTTCTTTCTTTCTTTCTTGTGTCTGTTGAGTTAATTTTGCTAAAAATATGTGGGCCACATTTTTCCATAATACAATAAAAATAACACAAATGAAAATTTTATTTCTCACTTATTATTATTAACTTTTTTATCCTCTTACAACCTAAAATAGTTCTTACATGAATCTTTTTGTGTTTCTAATAGTGTCTAGTTTTTGCAGATTGCATGGAAACCAATGTGCGTAAGCTTTAAATGTATTTATTTTTAAACCCAACAGGAGGACTGAAATATAAAATCGATTTTCCTTGTCTCCTGTCACTGTTCATGCACGATAGTCATACGAGAGTGTGGATAAACAGTGTCGTCTGTCTGTACATACTGCAGCTCTGCAGTGATCTACGGCTCAGGTAAGTGGCTCACGAGAACTGCTGGGAATGTTACAGAAGATAGGTATCTCCAGGTATGATATGCCTCGTTTAGTATCGGATCCCCACCTAACATGTTTTTCACCCCTAGGTGGCACCATTCCCAAAAGACCAACGTTACCTGCCTGCACTTTCTTTTCCGACACCATTTCTTCAATGCAAATCTCCCAGTACCTTTGACAATAACGCAGGCTACATTTTTCCACTAATCTGAAAGCTGGCTGGCATTTGTTGTAACGTTCATGGCACATTTATTGTAAATCCATATGTAAATAACTGCATTTTGTGCAAGTGTTATATATTGACGCACTGTTAAATAATGTAATGTTAATAAGAAAGTGACAGACTGAGGTGTATCGCCTGAGATTGCCTTTTTTATAGGCAGTAAGCAGGGACAGTGGGCAAGCGGTGGTCTAATCCAGTGCGAGGAGGTAAATGTCATGCACTGCTTGTTTTTATTGGAGGTTCTGGTGCAATCTGCCCTTTTCCGTTCCTGGGTCCTATTGTTTAAATAGGAGCTTTTAATGCAGGGCACCAGATGGGCCCTCAAACAAGTGTGGATAGAGGCATGTTTACCGGTCAGTGGTGTTTGCAGAGCAGGTGAACATATTGAATACCCTGCTCCGATGGCCGTGAGGCAGACGTGATACTTTTGCTTGTAAAGCTTTATTGGGCATGTGCAATCGTGGAGAGGATATTAGCATACAGAAGGGAGGATATGAGAGCAGATATGTGCAGCGATTGGAAAACACATTTAAAGGGAGGTGAAGCCGTTTCTGTGCTAGATGGGATGCATCATTACTGTATTATTTGAATAAGAGTCTGTTTTATGACAAAGTGCCAAATTAGCATAAACGGCTGATGGGGAGGGTTTTATCCACCTTATTTTGCAACATGGAAGTAAGCTATTTTCTGTACATGTGCCAGACTTCCGATTCATTAGCTGCTGCAGGTAACTAACTAGAAGACAGTACATGGTAAAACTGTTTGCTCTACAAACCAGTGTATTTATGATTATAATAGTTAAATGTTTGCGATATCAAGCAGCAAAGCAGACTGTTTTATACAGGTAAGATAACTAGAAGTAAATGTCCCTCGCTCATATGTTAAGAAATGGTGGATAAAACGCACATGTCTTGTGTTTGAGATTTGATCAAAGTTTTCAAGATGCTCATAAATAACGCTAAATTATCTTTCTCTATGAAGATTTTTTTTCATATTACTGTGACATTTCATTAATCAGCGCGGCTCTGAAAAATGGGTGGAATGGCCCAATTACTGTCTTGTGTTATATAGGACGTGTGTCGTGGATTGCGTGTGTTTGAGCACCTGGCTCTCTGTCAACACAAGATCAGGTCACTGTGTACATTACGCTGCTCACAGCCAAAGACTGCTCGCTTTCCTGTGATTAAAACTGAAGGCCAATACCACACCGGCCTTTGATTAATAGCCTCGGTTTGTCTTTGGAATATCTGGATAATTATGTAATTAAGTTATTTTATGCTGATGTCACACGTCACCAGGTTTCTGGGTCCAAACACTCCTTCAGATCCCAAAAGCAAACAGCAAACAGTGCTGTAGTACTTCCTGAACCTGTATCTCCATCATGAAATCTCACTCGGCCAGACAGTGATTTCTCTTTTTTCTAAATATGTGATATATTGGTGTCCGGGACACCATGAAAACTTGAGTTTTTAAAAGTAAATATGTGATATATTGGTGTCCGGGACACCATGAAAACGTGAGTTTTTAAAAGTAAATATGTGATATACAGTATACGTAAACAGTGCTCTGAGATAGTATTCCCATTTGAAAGAAGTAGAGGTTTGGACTTGGAAACAGGTTTCCTTACATCACAAATTAGCACGCAGATAGAAGTCACTGGTGACCAAACCTGTGTTTGGGCCATTCCATGACACCTCCACCAGAGGTCCTCGGCTCAAAATTGAGATTTTGCTAATACTTTTTCTGAAGAAAGACATGTATAGTGATGAAAGCCAAAATATTGGATGAATATTTACTGGTAATTTTACAGGGGGTAACAATAACTTGATAAAGATGGCAGGATCATAATGTTATTTTACACAGAGATTGGTAGGTCCGTTAGTAAAATCTGTTGAATTGTGTGCCAATGGTGACCATTCAAAGATGGGGAAAGAGCACTTTTCAAGTTTTTACAAGTTTTGCCTGTAACTCAAGATGTATTATAGATGTCTTAACCCCCTTTTAGATATTGTCTTATCAAACTTTCCTTTCGGCATTTTTAATTTTCAAGGCTCTATATGGTTTGGTTTCAGAGATATTGGAATTTCAAAATGGCTTTAAATTATTAAAATGTATACTTTTCAGTGGTCAAAAACAAAATGTGGGTCAATTTGCACAAACTTGATACTTCTTTTCTTTTAAAGTGCCCCTATTATGCCTTTTTGAATATTACCTTTCATGCAGTGTGTCATGTGTATATGTGAACACAAACTTTCTGCAAAGCTGTGAAGCCGATAGTGCACGACAAATAGAGTTATTGTCTATAAAAAAAGAGTCGGCTCCAATCGCCTGAACAAGTCGTCAGGAATTCGAATCATATTCTGTTACGGCTGTACGTCACGAAGTAACACATGTGCATAATGTCCGCCCATGGCTGTCATTCGCGCTGTACACGGTAGACCAATCACAAAGGACTGCGCCATCTGACCAATCACAGCAGTGAAAGGAGGGGTTTACAGAATCATTTAGAAATGAGGTCATTTAAGCTATTTTTTGAGAAAAAGAAAGTGTTTTTTGACCTTGGATGCATGTAAACCTGTTTTAGGACACTTATAAAACAATATTAGCAACTTTAAAAATTGCATAACAGGGGCACTTTAAAGAGGAATGTCTGAAAAACAAATAATATTGAAACTAGAGATGTATCTGGTTTACTTCTGTCAAAATAACGGCATTGAGCATACCTGTCCGAGAGTCATACATTTTCCTTTTCAAACGTTTGCAATGCCTATAACTCTTCAATTTCAAAGCCCTACATCGATTAGTCCCAGAGATATGGGGATTTCAATGAGGCTCCATTATCAGATTATTGAATATGACCTATTTTATTGGTTGAAAACCCATGCTACTCTTGCTAAATGAGCTTATAAGAAACTCACAAGTTGCTCATTTTACCCACGGCTTGTACTATACTGTACATCGCTGAGAACAACATATAATGATATACAGACAACATAGACAAGGACAATACAAATAAAAGATGATTGCACTGTTTGTTTGTTTTTCCACATTTCACCATAAATGATATTAACCCTTTATAATAATGAGTATTCACATTATTTTGTCCAACCCATGTATATTATCCACATGTCAATGCTAAAGTAAACAAAATGTTAAAGCAAAAAGATAAAGCAGAAAAGAAGACATACTTCAGTGGGATGTTTTAGCATATCCCACTCTTTTTGTGGATCATTATGGGACAACTTTGGCCTAGGAAATCTGGTTTCTGACTTTAATGAACCAACAACCATGAATTCCACTTTGTGCAGACACAGTCACTGGCTATGCTTGAGAGCGTTACATACTCTTACATGCATGTATCTGACAGACATTTTCATCCAGAAAGTCATGTGGTAAATATTCTCTCAGCTTGCGTCTTCTATAGAAATTAAACACACAACCTTGGTGTCTGCAGGAACACGGGACGTCTCGAGACCAAAACCCCAAGAACAGCTTATCTCTCATGCAAGTTCAGTATTGATCATTGAGCAATAACCAGGATACTCATCCTAACACAGCACACACAAAGCCACCAGCTTCTCCTCTGCCCTTTGACCGATGGCCTTTTCATACTGGCCATGTGCTGCAAGACAGAAGGGTCTCCTCACATTACTCACAGGGACAGAGACGGATGACCAGGAACCTTCTCCCTTCAGAGGCTGTCAGCATGGGCGTCCGTCACCGGCTAATAATGGCAGGAGTCAATGGAGCGGGACTCGGGTCGAGTTTGGAGACTTCAACGTGGGACTGTCATCAAACAATCAAATCAATCATATTCAGCTTCAGGAGCCAAGATCTCTGTAATGGACTGTCTCTAGCATGTATGATGGCCACTTTTATAGCTAGTGTGTGAAAAGACAATGAGTGAGAGGGTGAGAACAGACAAAAAGATTTACAACACAACAACACGGGTCAGTAAGAAAAGGCACAATGGCCATCAAATCATGTAATGCATCAAACAATAAGGACACGATTCACACAGAGCTTTGTATTGCTCAGAGGTTGCTCTTTGAGCATTTATCATCCACGTTACATTAACTTTAGCTCAGAAAATTCATCCAACATTCAGGAAAAAGTATCAATGAGACTTTTACATGCAGAAGGAGCTGTGATTTAATGAGAGATGTGTGAGATCAGAGTACAAATCTTCACTTGCTCTTGTTTTATCACATCTGGGGAATGTTCTGTTGATTTCATGTTATGAACACAAAGGCCTGCAGATAGTAAGTGTTGGAATATTATGTTCAGGAGAAAGTGCAGAGATGCCACACTGTAAAACATAAAGTTATTTTTTCTAAAGTTGAACATAAACCAAAGATTGTTGAAGTATATTTTACAAAAATGTCATGTTTAAATCAATGCGTTACTTTTCTTTTGTTTTTTGTGAAATGTACCAGTAATTTCTGAGTGAAAATGTTTTTAAAGTAAACCCTACTAAATCCTGAAAACGATTTTGGGACTCCCAAAGAACCTTTCGGTGGACAGTTCTTAAAAGAATAATGTTTTCTTAGTGTAAAGAACATCATTTAAAACACCTTTTTCCACTATAAATGGACTGTAACATGTATGGAAGGCAGTAAAGGACCTTTAGAAGAAGAAGATTGTTAGACATCACTCTCTTGTTCTCTCGTTCTCATTCTTTCTTTCTTTTGGTCATGTCACAGAGCTGGCGATGCTGAAGGAATTCCTCCTGTCATGTGAAATACCAGAGCCACACTCCTCCATTGACATGTCACCATGACATTTGAGATGCACTCCATCTCACATCTCGCTGAGGGAGACTATGAAATACACCTTCCTTTTGCATTGGCATCAGGATAAAAGATTCGGCTATTGTGTTGATCATATTAACTGGGTAACCTTTAATACGGGACTGGCGCTTGGGCTGCAGTTTTATATGATTAACTTCATGACTGTAAAAATGTTACAGTAAAAAACATTGGTTAACAGTAAATCCTGTTTCTCTGTACGGTGAGAAATTGTAATTAATTTAATATCATTTCAGTAAATGTACAGTGTTTTTCTTTCAGTCACATAGTTTACATTCCCAGAAGTCTCTATGTGACCGGTCACATTTGACAGTTTTCCGTGGAAATAACTGTTCCCCTCCGGGAACATCGAGCTGCGTCGAGACGCTATGGGGAACGCCATCAGCGTTGTTCAGCTCTGAATCATATGTGTAATCAGTCAAAATTGACGGCCAGACGTCAGGTGCGGTGACGTCATGACCAGGATGCTTAAAAGCACGTGATGTGCAGCCGGCGCCAGCTTTTTTGTCATTCAGCAAAGCTCTCTGTGTGTGTCAGTCGAATGTGTTCTGTGAGTCTGTTACTATCAAGATAGGAAATAAGAAAGTTTATTCTTAAAAGATAGGCAAAGAAAGACTAGAAGCAGACATATCAAAGGCCAATGAGGGCGAAAGTAGATCACGTTACAGACTGTGTGTTCCTCCTGCCACGCTATAACACGGCGGGATACACACAGTTTTGCGATGATCTGGCTGGGGCGAAACTCTCTTTGAGGAGGGAGTTTTCACCTGCGTCCTCGCAGCACCTGCCACGCTGCCGCTGAGGCGGAGCAGTGGCTGTGCTCGCAGATGGATTAGATGGAAAGATTAAGAAGGGTGATCCCCTATCTTCTTCCTTCCCATCAGATCCAGCGTCCACTGCAATGCATTGTGCTCCCGCCGGGCACGCTCCGAGGAGTGTGTCCGCGCCTATGATCTCGCGGTCCCGCTGCTGCTGAGGCACTGCGGCGAGTGAGATCACGGGGATCGCACATAGATCTGGCGGACGGGTTGGAGATGGGTTCGCCCTATTTTTACCTGTATTCCCCAGGTCTAGCGCTCTCTTGGGGCGGAAGCCTAAGCTGTAGTTCTTCCCCCTTGAGTGAGAGTGCGCTAATCTGCAGCAGTTTCTCGCGTTTGCCGAGGCACGCGCATTATGGTAATTCTCGGTTCATTTATGAACTTTCAGACCGTGTTTACTTGTCTGGGTGTTTGACTGCATTTAATTTAGAATAATTAACTATGCATTTTATCTGACTATGAAAGTTATATATATATATATATATATATATATATATATATATATATATATATATATATATATATATATTGTAGAAATATATACAATTATATATTATATATGACATACAAGAGCCTCTTGGGATACTTCTCGGTGAGAGCACAATGTTTACCTCTCTTCCTCCAAGGAGGTTGAGGTGGTCAGCTGGGGCTGCTGGGCGGAGCAGCCCCAATTGTGTTCCAGCTCCTTATTCGTGGAATGTCACTTCTCGTACTCGCCAGAATCGGAGTCAGAGTGACGCTCCCGGGCCGAAGACGGATCTGCAGATCGGTGGTCTTCGGCCAGAATGCCCTGATGCCAATGGTCCAGGGCCTTGAGGGCCGGCCCCTCTGGGGAAGAGCGGTGTACGCATTACACGGTGCCTGTCTCTCCTCAGTGCCCTCAGGAGATCAGTCTGCTAACCCTGCCAGTGTTCTAGGGCGCAGCGGTCTCTAGCGAGCGCTTCTCTTAGTCTCTTCCGCCCAGAAATGTAGCGGAGCTGGGAGGCTCGCCACCCCTTCGGGGGTCTCTAGAGCAGCTAGATCGGCCGTCCCCTGCCGGTCCTCCGCTCCAGGGCACCGAGCTAGCCGCTCTAAGTACACCAGAGGCCAGTCTCAAGAGACTGGTTCCCTTAGTAAGTCATCTGGCGGTGTGGGAGCCTTTGCCAAGCGTGTCTTATTGGTTCCTGCCTGAGCAGACTCTGGTTCTTTAGTCTTCCTAAGAGATGACGCGGGTCTGAGGACCGTCGTTTCCAATAGGAGGCTTCTAAGGCAGTCCTGATGCTACAGCCCAGGACTTATGAGGGCAGGCCCCTCTGGGGAAGAGCGGTGTACACCGCATTACACGGTGCCCGTCTCTCCTCAGTGCCCTCAGGAGATCAGTCTGCTAACCCTGCCAGTGTTCCAGGGCGCAGCGGTCTCCAGCGAGCGCTTCTCTCAGTCTCTTCCGCCCAGAAATGTAGCGGAGCTGGGAGGCTCGCCACCCCTTCGGGGGTCTCTAGAGCAGCTAGATCGGCCGTCCCCTGCCGGTCCTCTGCTCCAGGGCACCGAGCTAGCCGCTCTAAGTACACCAGAGGCCAGTCTCAGAGACTGGTTCCTTAATGTAGGCCACCCGGCGGCAGGAGCCCCTGCCAAGCGTGTCTCATTGGGATCTGCCTGAACAGGCTCTGGTTCCTAGTCTTCCTAAGAGATGACGTGGGTCTGAGGACCGTCATTTCCAATAGGAGGCTTCTGAGGCAGTCCTGATGCCAAGGCCCAGGACTGGTGAGGGCAGGCCCCTCTGGGAAGAGCGGTGTACACTGCATTACACGGTGCCCGTCTCTCCTCAGTGCCCTCAGGAGATCAGTCTGCTAACCCTGCCAGTGTTCCAGGGCGCAGCGGTCTCCAGCGAGCGTTCTCTCAGTCTCTTCCGTCCAGAAATGTAGCGGAGCTGGGAGGCTCGCCACCTTCGGGGTCTCTAGAGCAAGCTAGATCGGCCGTCCCTGCCGGTCCTCCGCTCCAGGGCACCGAGCTAGCCGCTCTAAGTACACAAGAGACCAGTCTCGAGAGACTGGTTCCCTTAGTAGACTATTCGGCAGCATGGAAACTGCTGCCAAATGTGTCTCGATGGGTCACACACACTGTAGAACAAGGCTATGTGGCGCTCTGCTGCAGCCTTTCCACGGGGTCACTCCCATGCTGGTGGATCCCGAGCAGGCTCTGGTAATGGAACAAAAAGTGAGCACTCTCCTGAGGGAGGAGACCATCGAGGTGGTTCCTGCTCTAGACAAAGAGTCCGGGTTCTACAGCCGTACTTCATTGTTCCTGGGAAAGGGGTTGCGTCCTTCTTAGATCTAAGCTAACTGAACCGCTCAGTCACACAGAAAGCTCTCTTCAAGCACGTGTCTCACACCAAATCCGAGGACTGGTGGTCACGAGCGATCTAAAAGATGCATACTCCTTCCCCATCACAGGAAGTTCCTGAAACTGCGTATTAATATCGGGTTCTTCCCTTCGTGGCAATATAGGAGCAGCCATCCTGTCGAGGCAGACATCCAGCTCCGCTGGGGCTGGATGCTATGGTACAATCGTGGCTGAGGCTTCGTCTGTACGCCTTCCCCCGATCGCTCAGCTCCTGGGAGTTCTAGAGAGAGTGCGCATGGATGGGGTCCTTCTATTGAAAAACCCTGTTCTGGCCAGGCAGTATAGTTCTCTGACCCGATTTCTCTCCTCGGCGGCTCTCCATGGGGATTCCCGTCAGGAGGGATCTCCTCTCACCGCAGCGGGCATGATCTTTCACCCCGCTCGGAGTTGTGGAAACTGTGGGTGTGGCTCGAGGGGCACAACTCATAGCCTCTGGTCTCTCAACTGAGGTTGCTGAGACCATCCTCCAATCTAAAGCTCCCTCAATAAGGAAACTGTACGCCCTGAAGTTGAGACTCAGGGTGCGGAGACCGCCAGCTTGATCCAGTTAACTGCCTGCTGGTACAGTGCTGGAGTTCTCGCAGGCCCGTTTCTACGCAGGGTTAGCCCACTCCACCCTGAAGGTCTACGTGGCGGCTATAGCGACCTACCACGCCTCTCTTGGTGGCCTTTCAGTAGGCAAAACTCTCTATTTAGACGTTTCCTCCGGTGGAGGCCAGGGTGCTTATGCTAAGTAGTGGATCTGGATGCTCTCCTATGACCTCGAGTCCTCTGATCTCCCCTCGCCTTTGGGAATCAAGGCTCACTCAACTTAAGGTATGGCGGCCTCCAAGGCCTTCTGGCAGGTGTACCTGTGCAGGACATCTGTGACACTGGTGGGTGGTCTACGCCCCTAACTTTCCAGGTTCTACGACCTGGCTTTGCGAGCCACTCATGGCTTGTCTTTTCCCTTGCCATAGCTGTGCATTCCACACACTAAGCAGGGATTTGCAAGTATTGCGGCGTGGACATCTCGTTCCCCATAGCGTCTCGACGCAGCTCGATGTTCCCGGAGGGGAACGTCCCAGGTTACGTATGTAACCCTGGTTCCCCGAGGGAACGAGACGCTGCGTCGCAGGGCCATACTTCCGGCATCCCTACTGGAGCTATGCTTCATTCCTGGAAGCTGGCGCCGGCTGCACATCACGTGCTTTTAAGCATCCTGGTCATGACGTCACTCGCACCTGACGTCTGGCCGTCAATTTTGACTGTTTACACATATGATTCAGAGCTGGACAATGCTGATGGCGTTCCCCATAGCATCTCGACGCAGCGTCTCGTTCCCTCGGGGAACCAGGGTTACATACGTAACCTGGGACGTTTCTTCATAGTTTTCTTCTCGGTTATGTACATTAGGGTTTCATGTTTCATGTTGTATTATTAAATGGATTTATATTGAATTGTTTTAGTGTCATGTGTGTTAACAGGATGATGTTCTATATTTGTGTGACTGTGCACCTTTTGTACATCAGTATTTACTTAAGCTTGTGGAAACGCTACGTGATGAGCTTTATTTGATCAGTTTTTGATAGTTGTGAGAGAGTATGGGCAATTAATATTGAAATTTTCCATTCAAACTGAATTTAATGATGTTACAGCATCTTGATCAAGTCTTGACTATTATTTGTCAAACGGATATCGAGGTGCCTGCAGGGTTATCAAGCTACAACACAGTACGTCAGCGGGTATTTTAACATTATATCAGTTTGTTTGTTTATTTATTTTAATCTGTCAATTTAAGTTCAACACATACAATCTAAAATGAGATTTTTATGATTAGTTCTAGTAACCACAGCTGCCTTTTTTTAATCATAAAGATGTTCCATAGATTTTTTTTTCAGTGTTGAAAGATGTCATCTACAGTAACTCTAGCAACTGTCCAGTTATTCTGGTAAAAGTTTTGAATTTTTGAAAAACAAAACAAGTGATTTAATAAAAGTTGCTTGTATTTGGCCATTTTGAAGTTTATTTGACATCTAAAGGTATGAGTTATGAAGGGTTATAAGCAATGGTTGTTTATTTTGCCGTGTTAGTGGGCACACTATATACCTATAGAAGCAGACACTTGGGGGTGGGATCCTCTGACCTTTTAACCTTTTGACCAGTAAGCCACCATCCTGCAACCAACTAACACTCCAGAAACCACCCATAACACATGGTGACTGGTGACGTTTGCGTGGGCAATCACTACACATATTTACGCTTTGCAAAAAGCTAAATATTGTCTCAGTTTCTATTTTCACAATTTGTCATTCTAAAGCAATGATTTTTAAACTTACAATAAGATAAAATATGACATAATTCAAAAATGATTGTGAACCGCAACACACAACATCAGCCAAACGAGAGTGGGTTTTCGATTTGATTATTGTCTAATCACATTCCTTGTCATCTCCATCAGTCCTCTTAGACCTTCCAAACCAGCTCATCGTGTGATTGACGGAGACACGGCAGCACAAATCAGCTCTGACGATCGAGAGCAGCACAAGAGAATGCTGGTGATTAATGTGAGGGAGAATTTATTTCTACACAATTAGCATATCGCAGATTGTCTCCGATCACACCCTGTTCAGACCTCAAGGGTCATGATACTGTGATCATGTGGAAGACATGAAAATATTCTGAACTGAGAGAGAGAGAGAGAGAGAGAGAGAGAGAGAGAGAGAGAGAGAGAGAATTTGAAAAAAACATTTTATTATTAGTCAACAAACACAATTCCTTATACATTTCTTCCCAAAAATCTCAAAAAGTTCCACATATACACACACATAACACAATACATAAACACTTACAAAAATAAACAACTAATATACATAAAAATACACTTCACAAAAAGCTCATTTACTGCAACATAAACACTTACAAAATCACTTCACAAAAAGCTCCGTTACTGCAAAAAAGATGCACAAAATAACATCCCTTCACATACCGAACATAATACATTTCTACTACACCATTTTGTTTCAAACGATGACAAATCATTCATCGCTTTGAACAAATTGAAGTCTATAATTACTCTTGATTTAATTGAATTGGCAAAAACCATCAATACATCTTGTCCAGAAATATTTTCAACCTTGTTCCTCCTACTCACATAAATTGTCATTTTTGATTGGCCCAATACAAAATTAAACAATTGACACTCAGAAGCCCTTCTCCTTACATATTTAAAACCACAAATAAACATTTGCAAAGAAAAATCCTCATTAAAGGATTTGAAGAAGTTTTCTAAATCATTAAATAAAGGTCTTAGTCTACAACAATACATGAAAGCATGAAAAACGGTTTCTTTGCATACAAAAAGGACAATCAGAACTAATCTCTGGATTTACCAAGGAAATAAAAGCATTGACAGCTATTACTCCATGCTAAATTCTCCATTAATTATCCCCTCCTCTCTTAGGTAACGCTGGCTTATATAGTGCACTCCATTCTGGTCTACAATCCATACTAAGCCCAAGAACACTACGCCAAGGTGTATCACTGCTGTTATTCAAAACCTTCCTATTAAAAACCTTGACACAGCTTTTTAGAGAGAGAGAGAGAGAGATACACACTATTACACAATTAAATAGCAGGGGGATTTAAATTGTGTAAGTGATATACACTGAGTAATCAACACAATCGTACTTCATTGTGTCCGTTTGACTTTTTGGAGAATAGTGGCTAATTCCTATGAACTCATAGGTTTTCGTATGATCTGCTTATTCCCCAATAACGGTTATGTGTACAGGTGGACCTAAAAATTCCCATCTTATGAATTCACCACCTTGTAAAATGTATTATTATACGAGCTAGAATACGATCTCAACGGATGGCTTGTGGTCTCTTCTCCAAAGTGTCGTCCTCCACACCACGGCCTACCGTCTCAATCGTCCTGCGCTAACTAAGCACGGCCAAACTCTTTGTCATGTCTAGTTCAAGGCAGATGTAAAGGCATTGCCTTAAGCTAAGTGTCTGAGCTCATTTACAGGGTCTTATTATGCAAACCACTCCCTGACGCCCACAGCCTAATTAGGCCTAAATTAATTTGAGTCCAATCTTTTATGTCTCTGGCCCAGGCTGCACCACTTCCCTCCATTTGCAGAATCATATTAATGTTCGTGTGGGAGCACTACTGCTGCAGATGAAAAGACTGATACAATTAATTAAGTCCTGCCTCTGTTCTTGCCTCCTCTCGGCAGAGAAATGATAAGTGCAATGAGCTGCCTCTTATTAACCCCATTATGTGGGCTAATAAGGAAGATCATATACAAATCAAGGATGATGCACAATTATACGGGAATGCAAATGACGGCAGCTAACGAGCTGTGTGTCAATGTTGGAAATGCTTTGTTTGGGAAACGCGACATTCATCATTCTTAACACGGCCTCGTTTATTTGTGTTCCTGTGTGAGCGTCTGCGCAGGCATAATTGCATGTTGCATGTGCACGCCACCGAGTGTTTGATGCTCCTCTTGCATCATCTTCTTTATTTAGTGTCAGCGCGGTCAAGCAAATGGAGCTGCGACACTTTTAGAAAGGTTCTTTACTGGCATCAGTGGTTCTGTGATGGACCTTTAACATCCATGCTGTGCACAAAAGACTCTTTACAGTAGAAGATTCTTCAGATTATTACACTTATTTTATGGCATTGTTATAAATACACAACTTTTGTAACCTTTATTTTGCAGCATGAAGGTGATTTGTGAATCAAAAGGCTGCTTTCAGAACCACGGACAGCAGCCATTGAGTCCCAGTGTTTCCAGCCTGTTTTCAGCACTCAAGTGGCTTTAGCTTTGCTTCATAAAACGTTTCATTCATGGTTCCGTTTGAGAATATGGGTATCATGTTCAGACTCCAACTCAATTGTATGCATGTAGGGTCCATTTATCATGACATATTAACATGCTTTGCTAATCCTTGCGACGGAATATCTGATATGTCTTCACATAAGCTAGAAACTAACCATTTTACTTTTCTGATTCAGAGTGCTTCGTAACATTGGAAGGTAAATATGAAAAATAATGTCGTGTTTTGTGTGGTTGGTGTAATAGCATGAGCCCGCCTGTAGGAGGAGCAGTGCAAATTACCCTTAACCACACATTTATAAACCCAAATACTGAGCCATTAAACATTTAGATTTGATTATTTATTTGAACTGTTTAGTCTGTTTAGGGAATGCATGCCTCTTTGAATAACTATTAATGTTATTTTCAAACTCCACAACAACGTTGCTCACACAGATGCAATAAAGCCTGCAATAGTCCGCGTTTTACGGTTGGTATTAAACCATTGAGCTTGTGAACTCGTATGGCATTCGTTACGATGCCCACATCTGTCTTGTTATGAGTTTCGAGTAATACGTTGATAAGTCTTTACTGTGATCGCATTGAGAGGGGGCTCGTGGCCAGTAGGGGAGGGGCGCGCGCCGGCCGAGCAGCTGTATGCAAATGAGACGCGACAAGCACGCGCCACACAGCAAACACGCGCACATACGGTCGGTGCGCACGCATTAAAATGCCATCGAAGTGCATTGTGCTGGGTAAGATCTCGACAAACAAACTTCACAGAACGTTTACACAGAGCAAAACATGTTCTGATAAAAGGAAGACGAGTGAAGAGTCTAAACGCAAATATTAGATGAGCGCAAATCCATTCGGGTGCAGATGCATGATTTAAGCAGAACTTTAGATGATGATGAGATATATTTAGGAACATTAGAGACTCGTGTGTCGTGTTAAACTCCGCCAGTGTATTTGTGAAACTGCAGGGGAGAATGGTGGCAGGCGCATATCTCAATGCTCGAGCAATTATTTGACTCGGTCATACAGCAGCTTTATGCTAATGAGGGGGACAATAGATGAATGCAAACCCGTGCAACACGTCTGTCCAATTATGCGCGCAAAAGAGAATTTAAAGCAACTGTTTCACGGAGTAAAAACGAGATCCTTTGGTGCTGTGATATCAAGCTTTAGAGTTAAAGTCTGCTTTCCACGTGCATTTGTTGAAATATAATTTAATGAATATGATTCTAAGAGTAGCCTACTAAAATCATTGGGAATTCAGCTTTTCATTTCTATCTTTGACTCTGTTTTTCTGTTTATGACTCAAAACACACCACGGATGATTTTATCTCAAAGTAAACGAACACGTTCTGTAGTTTGAAGAGCATCAGTGAAGTGAACACTAGTGAAATGTGTTTACTGCGGACCTGCTTGTAAACACACTTTGTAAGTGTTTTATTTTTTAACTAAGCTATTGTAGTTTATTATAATTGCAGGCATGCGTGTAGCTTGCGCTGCAGCGGAAAGCGTTAAATGAAACGTTCTGGCAAACGCGTCAGTGTCTGAAGTTGTCACCGGTCATGGTGGTTTGAAGAAATGTAATGATGGCTGACCCCTGGCTTGACCTCGAGGTCAGTACTCATCTTTGATTGCGTCCAGCACGCGTCTCTCTTTTGGCCAGATTGTTCATGTATCCCTGTAGAGGTCAATTTGCTTTTCAAAGGCAAGAAAGCCTGTGACGGCTGGCCAGACGCGACATTGTGTTGAGAGACGAGGGCTTCTTCTGATGACTTATGCATGCGTTAGCAGCTGATTTATACTGCCCTCAGACAGACGCGTGGCATTACACATCTCTGAATGTCCAGATTTACAAACACAGGACGCGCTCTGGACACATTTAGCATGTTCGTGTTTCATACGCACTTATTAATAACATGCGATGTGTAACTTAGAGCTGCGTTGTTTAGTACACGCTATTAACACGAAACACGCGTGCAAAGGAAACTTAAACTGTCAACATGGGCGTCACAATCACACAAAACCATTACCCCATCCAAATAGGTTTTTTCGAAGATTAAATTATTTAGCATAATATTGCATATTTTACAAAACGACTACTATAAAATCGTCCTCTTCTTGACTATATTCACTTTAGCTTTTACTTATTGTATTGTATATATTATATATTGTATTGTGTAGGCATACTACATTGATTGGCTCTCATGACGAATTATTGTATAAATGCATTTGTAATGCGTTGATAACTTCCGCATTTAACATATTTCAATGCATTCTTAATGGAAACGACACATTATACAGTTTAATTTAAACTAGGTCGAAACATATATATACTTAAATCTGCAGTCTTAATGCTCCATATTGTCCCGATATATATTTTTTTACCTTCTAAATACATGCGATGATTTAAGAGAAGAGCCCCATCATAGCTCTAAACTAAGCATTCCGAAAAGAACTTTCTTTGTCGTCGCTCATTCGAAATTGTGATGATGATGATGGCCAGTGAGTGACATTTCCTTCTGCGCCCTACAGCCGCGGCACGCGTTGCTCTTCATACATCTCCATCAGACCGTGAACGGAGCGCAGCGCGCATTACTACAATAAAGGCCAGGTACATCTGCTCTGTAGCGCCCGGTCCGAGGCTCTCAGCCCTCCCACGGGCAATTCAGCAGAGATCTTCGCTCGCTCCTGATTGGACGAGGACGCGGCGACAAGGGGCGAGAACAATACAATCATTCCGGCTTAAAAAGAGTGCAGCTATGCGTCGAGGAGCAAAAGCATCTCTCAGAGGGAGGGAGGCGGAAGGCGCGTTTGTGGCTCTGGATCTCGTCTCGTTGTGCCTTGTCATCCTCGCCTCATCATGCCCAAAGGATTCCTGGTGAAAAGGAACAAGAAAGCATCGCTCGTTTCGTACCGGATACGCTCGGATGAGGATGGAGGATCCGCTCCAGAATGTCAGATCACGCAGTTCGCCTGGCCTCCACCCGCGCCCAGTGCCTCCAAGCCGGACAGCATTACCTCAGCGTTCCCGTCGGACGGAGCAGAGGCGACGGTGCCGGTCCACAGCGCCAAGCCGGTGCAGTTCGGCAATCCAGAGACGGTGTACCAAGCCCTTTACAGCCCCACCCGGCCGATCAGCAAGGAGCACGACAGGAAATATTTCGAGAGGAGTCTCAACCTCGGCTCACCCGTCTCTGCCGAGTCGTTTCCGACTCCCGCCTCTCTCACCAGCCTGGACCATCATCTTCTGTTCGCGCCGGTCGACTTGAAAATCGGCACCAGCAACAGCAACCGGAGCGGAACGGTGCCCGTCATCCGCACCGGCGCCAAAAGACCTTCCTCGAACGCGGCCGAGCCGCGTAAAAGCAGCAAAAGCGCCAAGAAGCCCAAAGCCATACGCAAACTCAACTTCGAGGACGAGGTCACCACATCCCCGGTGCTGGGCCTGAAAATCAAAGAGGGGCCCGTGGAGCTGAAGCCTCGAGCGGCCTCGGGCAACACCAACAAGCCCCTGGGGGAGTTCATTTGCCAGCTTTGCAGAGAAGAATACTCTGACCCGTTCTCTCTGGCACAGCACAAGTGCTCCCGGATAGTGCGGGTGGAGTACAGGTGTCCCGAGTGCGAGAAGGTCTTCAGCTGTCCGGCGAACCTGGCCTCCCACCGGCGCTGGCACAAACCGCGCGTGCCAAATGCGCCCAAGCAAGCCCTCCAGCCCGCCAAACCGTTCCCCGAGGTATTCCCCGGCGACAGAGACTCCCCGAGTCCGGGTCTGTCAGAGTCCAGTTCCGACGACGGGCTCTACTATGACTGCCAGCATTGCGGGAAGAGGTTCAAACGCCAAGCATACCTGAGGAAGCACATCCTGGGACACCAGGCGCTCCAAAATCAGCTCATCGGAGAGGCTTTGCGCACCGCAGAGAGCCCCGACATCGTGCCCTCGGAGGACAGCCAAAGCCCGGCTCCACTCAATCTGAGCCCCTCGGACTGTCTCGCGTGCCCCGCTTGCGGAGAGAAGCTGCCCAACCGGGCAAGTCTGGAGCGACACCTGCGCCTGCTGCACGACGACTCCCAGGCGTTTCCTTGTAAGTTCTGCCCCGCCACGTTCTACAGCTCGCCGGGACTCACCAGGCACATCAACAAATGCCACCCCACCGAAAACAGGCAAGTCATCCTTCTCCAGATGCCCGTGCGTAACGCCTGCTGAAGACGAACCCGCAGCGTTCCG
Organism: Gymnocypris eckloni scoliostomus; assembly: GCA_027564155.1. Taxonomy (NCBI): domain Eukaryota; kingdom Metazoa; phylum Chordata; class Actinopteri; order Cypriniformes; family Cyprinidae; genus Gymnocypris; species Gymnocypris eckloni. The sequence goes on from CM050428.1 coordinate 32,589,697, forward strand.
TCCTTTTAGAACCATATATTTTCTTCATCCAACCCCTCGCTAGAAATGTCTGGAGAAAAGTATTAGTTTGGTCCTTACAAAGGTATTTTTCTAGAATCCTTGCACACATGGTAATGTAATAGCTCCTAGACCTAAGATATGTTCCTGTACCTCTGCCTTGAATTCACATGCTGTGCGTTTCACGTCTGTAGCTTTAATCTAGTATGTGAATTGCGGGGCTGAAATGTTCTCTCTCTTTCTCTTCGTACTGAAAACTACATCTACAAATCTTGAAAACTTTCCCTTTAGTAGCCAGAAATGCCTTTAGAGAAATACATCAAACCACTGCCTTAAGAACTCTTCAGTGTAATGATTGTTTGTGAATGTCGGCACACAGTTTCAGCTTACTATCATGATGTATAATTATTGTAATATGTTTATTCGTAATATTTTATTTATTTATGTATTTATTTATTTTCAATGGCTTTGTGTAAATGATTGTGCAGTCGAGATCATCTTGTCTTCAGTGAAACGTGAAGCTCTTATAGATGCAATCTTTTTCTACGTATACAGCTTATTTTATTAAATGTTTGCTACCTAGCGCTTTATATGTGTCCGTGTTGTCTACTCAAATAAAATATTTTCAAAATGAAAACGCTTGTTGTTCGTGCATATTTGCCACACAATCCCACAATGTACTATTAATATAATAGTTTATTTGAATATCATATGCAGTTACTACCGCTTAATATGAAAACTGTGCATGGCAACGACCTTTCGTTTGGACTTTAAACACAATAATAGATTCTATTACAGTTAATAGAAATGTGTGACGCTATGTATAAGTGTTTGTGTGTGTTAATGTGCAGCAGGACCAACTGTTATTGCAGCAACAAGGTGTTTTTCCACAGGTGTCAAATGCTCAAATGATATAAAGCCAACCTCTGGCAACACACACCTTTACAGTTTCTATTCCGAACCCTTTCCATGCTTTCACTGGCAGCAGTATTGATTTTAAATGGG
>CM050428.1:32593198-32636150 GCA_027564155.1 Gymnocypris eckloni scoliostomus
TGCTTCACCTGAGGAGCTGGAGGCTTCTCCTCCGTTTAGTCAGGGATAGTACGATGGCAGATATTTCTCCATATATATACACACACACAACATGAAACAAATATATATATATATTATCAAATCAAATCAAAGTACATCCAAATACAGAGGGAAGGACCCACGGCATCTTCACCACCGAGTGAGTGCAAAAACTTTGGAATGTCGGAGTAATTTACAGTTCAGCGTTACACGTTCATGCTACACCTCGACTGAAATACAAACATGTGCCTTTTCCATTCAGCATGTTGCATAAATCAGTTCCGTAAAACAATCTAACGAGTAAATCATAATAACAAAAGCCATTTCATTGCAGTCTGTTGTACTTTACACTGATTACATTATAGAAATAGAAAAAGGAGACTGACTCTTTTTTTGATGATTCAAGAGTGTCAGTATTTTCTCAGACTGGCCCAAAGCGCTGTAAGAGCGTCTCAGTGCTGCGACGGGACAAAACGTCTCTCTCATATGCATCAATGATTCAGTTTTCAGTGTTTGACATGAAGAAAAGCTCAAAGAACGGGACAATGCCAGTATTCAAAACTAGCTAATGCCTCAGGGTTTTTGAAATGTCTGTCGTAAGGACATTATTGGGACAAATCGCAGTCCAAATGAAGCATTGCTGTGAAAATCGCAATTCACTTCACATTTGCAGATTTGCTTCAGCGTAAATTCAGTTTCTCTTTCTTCACGGCAGGTGAAGCTACATCATTTTGCGAAAACTTTCAAAGAAAAAAAAACAAAAACAGGTGGAAATCATTAGAGTCAAATGATACATTCATCCACAATGCAGTCTGCCGGCCGGAGGAAGCGTTCAGTTAGAGGACTTGCTGATGGAGCTCGCCGAGCGGCGGAGCTTTCCAGAGACCCGGATCTTAGAGGCGCGGGGGGGTATGGTGGGCGAGACCTGGTCACCGGAGTCATTGGTCGTCACAGTAACACTGAGGTCAGCGCTCGTGCTGCAGCTGAGGGAACCTGGGAAATCAGGACAAATTACACGCAGAGTGAAGAATCAGATATGATATTAATACGCTTGCATGCCATTGCTGAAGCAGAAAACCTCCTCTGATAGAGACGGATGTGAATGGAGATTAAGTAAAGAGCAGAGAACTCAAAATCAGCCTGTTAACCGTCATTCTACAAAGCACTTCCACTTTGCTGCAGAAAAGAAACGTCAATGAAAGAGAGAAAATATGGATTCTGCCGGCGATCTGAGATGCGGCTACTCCAGAAAGCATCTAAATTAAACAAGCTTCCTGCTTTGTCAAGATGGCATCTGCTTGGCTATTTTCTTTCTTTCTTTTCGAGCGTTTTCTTTTTTTTACGGGCATCTCAAGTTTCTGCGAGCAGATGGTGTGGGGAACATGCGCTCATTGGAGAGGACCTCCACTCCAGGGCTTCTTTGAAAGAGGGGGAGGAGAGCGGAGAACAACAGTCTCAGCATGTGAAAGGAGTCGGGGAGGAGTAAACGTCCACAGAGACATCTCAGGAGGACTCGGGATGCCAGCACGCACCTCCTCTCTAACGCTGCCTGAACTGTCTGCCGTGCCAGGGATTTCTGGCTTTTATCGATGGCCATCTTACGTTTCCACACTGAAGCTGAGCCGGGTGGAGAGCGTAAAGATCCAGAGGCGCTCGGCATCACAGTGAATGACTTACTATCATCAGGTTTAGTTTAAGCACGGCGAGGCGTCAATCAAATCAATCATGCAAACTCTGAAAATGCATTTCTTTATCAGAACCTCTTGTTCCATTAAACCCCGTCAAAAAACAACACATATATAACATGGAGCCAAACACAAAATAACTATATATATAAATATTTCATTATATTTAAAATGTGTTTCTATTTTTTATAGTTTTTGTAAAATATTTGAATGATATTAATTTAAGTATTATTCAGAAAATAAGAGTGGAAACACCAAAATGTTCCACAGGAGGATAGAAATGTTTTTTAATATACTAACCCACTCAAAAGTTTGATCACACCTGCTCATTCTTTATAATGATGATGATAATGATTCACTAATTAGAACTATGATTGTTTTTAAACAGCAATGTTGTTTAAAAAATCATAAAAATATCAACTTTTCAACTGAAACGGAATTTTTTTTTAATGCTTCCAAACTTTGAATTGGTAGTGTCTATACCAAATCTAGAACTGTACAGTGACCTTTAATGGTACATATTCAAATTGATATCTATCAATATAGTCAAATTTACGACTAACAGTATATAATCAAGATAACAACATTTTATCCCAAACTACATATTCAGAATTTATACAATTATTTCCTGTTTGGCCTTTCATATATATATATATATGTATTTTAGTAAGTGGCCCTCGTTCCCATTGGCTCCCTGCAGCAATCCAAACAAAAGCGTAAGTGACAAAGACATTTTCCAGTAGGGCAGGTGTTAGTGTCAGATGTAGCCTCAGGCAAACAGACACACGCCAAAGGACAAAGCAACAGGAGAAAAGAGGGGGAAAAGAGAGAGAATAAAGCAGAGACATGCAGGAGAGAAGGATGGCGACCCATTCATGCTGCTACTGTGTTACGATTACTCCGCCAGCGTCCATAAACAGCTCTGCCTCGCTGTTCCTTTAAAAGCTCGAGCAGACGCAGCTCATTAGTGGAAATAAAGAGGGGAAGAGGAGTAGCCGAGCCGGGGAAAGGGGAGGGGTCTCTGTGACAGAACGCAAGCTCCGTTCAGACCGAGACTCTTACCTTCTGTTACTGTACTGACACCTGTAACACACTTAATCTACAGAGAGAGAGAAGACAATAGAGCAACATGTAAGCCGCGCACCGTCACGTGTGTGTGTGTGTGAGACAGAGAGAATGAGAACGCTGTTGAAAATATGGGGGTTAGATGTAAATGCTGAGGGGTGAGGGAAGGACAACACAACAAACACAACATACAGTGATCATGACTGTGACTGTTAACACAAGCAGACGGTGAAACATTTCTATTCACACCAGCCCACTTCACTTCTTCTTTGTGCTTCCTGAGAATGAAAGAATGTTTAACAGAAAAGCTGCGGGATGCAAAACACACAAACCTGTGATTTAACAGCTCTATTTCAAAAACGTTTTCACGATATGTGTATTAAACTTGTGTTACATAACTGAAATCTGAAATGACTTCGGCCCAAACCTGAGCACGAGGCTCTACGTGAGGTTATTTCTGAGCAAAGCTGGTTGTTTGGTTATCATATATATATATATATTAGAGTTAGTTTTCTATTGGTGAGAGTGTAAATGATATTTGTGAGGTGCTGCTGGCCTTCATACCTGTACATGTTTAATGAGACACACTAGTCTGTTAGATTTCAGAGAAGCTCCTGTCTACCATCTATGATATTAAACAAAACCATTGCTTTCAAAATCAATACTTTCAACTCAATTAGATGACTAATAGGCACCAAACCCTGCGTGGATACAACAGCACATTTCTATTCCCTTACACACAGTCGACCCTGACCTCAGAGCTCTGTTCCAAAACCTAGTGAGCTGCCTACATAGACAGCATTTGAAGAAATCATATATACATGCCTTCAACGACTGCATCTGTATCTGTAAATATATCTTATGTTGAAAATATTTATGTTGCTTAACTGAATGTAAATTGATTTTTTTCCAGCGTTCAAAGGACTAGCATTTATTTGAAATTGAAAATGACATTTTTCAACTTTACTGTCACTTTTAATCAATGTAATGCATCCTTGCTCGGGGGTTGGGGAAATCTTTCCATTCAGCTTAGAATGCGGTCTTGGAAAGGAGTTGTTTATTTGGAAGCAAACTAGATTTTGTAACAGAGGTAATGTCTGCAATAGTGCAATCTTCATCATAAGCTCATCTGATATACTGTGCTTCATTCCACAAGTGTACATTTTTTTATAAGAAGCTGTTCAAGAGAAAAAAACAAAAGAAACGAGGAAACTATATGCTCAATTGACTGTCATAAAAGAGGGACCATGCAGGGTGTATTGAAAAGGTGAGAAAGAGAGAGACAGAGAAAGACAGGTTTGTGTAACAGACGTGTGGGGCCACATGCCTAATGGAGGAAGCAGGCAGAAAATCTTACAGTCCAGCTTGGCCCAGAGGTAATCCACGTCCCAAAGCATCCCTGGCCAACGCCTGCCTGCTGTCATGGGTGAGATGATGGTGAAACATGGAGCAGCGTCAAAGACTGTAACCCACACAACAGCTCAAGCTCTACTTAGAGGTGCCCAGGGCCCCAGGCCAGTCTGAACTCTCATCTACGGGTCTGGACTAGGGATGGGAAGATTCCCCGATTCGCTCGTAAGGTGGAAACATCATGATTCAGGGCAAGAAAATGGAATATATAATGTATAAACGTTCCAAAAATGTGAAAGATTCTTTGGTACATGCTTGTTTTCAGACGGATACTCCTGATTCCACTCAGAAATTACTTAGCCCTATAGCAAATGATAATTATCGCTGTGGTAATTGTGCTCAGTGCAATATTACATCAAAAACTTATTTCTTTTGCTATCCAAGAACCGGTAAAAAATATAGAATTAACTCTGTTATTAGCTACGCATGTTGTTTATTTGATTCGATGTCCTTGTGGTTTAGGTTATGTTGGAAAAACATCATGTCAACTTAAAGAATTAGTGAACGAGTTCTATCAGGAGAAAATCTGTGAATTATCCAGTTGCAGCCCATTTTCTTGCCCTGAATCATGATGTTTCCACCGTACGTTTCTTTGGGATTGAAAGGGTTAATGTGCCACCTAGAGGTGTTGATTTTGAATTACTCTTACAGCAACGTGAGCTGTTTTTTTACCCTTCAGACATTATCACCTAATGGCATGAATGATGACGCTCTATTTAATGTGATGTTATAATGTAATCTGGACCTGATGTGCATGCTAGTAGGCTATGTATGTACAGGATATGTTTACGTGCATATGTCCCTTTTTTCATGTACCTGTTGTGGGTTGTTACTAATCAAGGGATTTTTACAGAGATTGGTCATGAATTTTTTTTTTAAATGTGGTTTACTTTGTGATGTCATGTTAAGAACATTCCTGATGAAGGTCATATTGACCGAAACGTTGTTGTTAATAAATAATTGATATATTTTGCATAGATAGTGTGCGGGACCTTTTTTGTCTTTTAATTATTTAGAAAGTAACCAATAATCTGTGACCAATATTTGACATGTAGATTGTTTCTCAAGCGTTGTGCTTAACTGACATGTCACAGGTATGTCAGAAAGTCATGCAAACATATCTATTTTGCTGTCAGGAGTGAGAGAGGCTTACTTCACCACGCATGCACGCTAAACAGAGAGTGCAATCGAATAGAAGCGCAAATAATTCTGAGTAAAATATACATATTGCTAAAATATTTGTTGTTGGACATTAAATGTATCTTTTGTAGAATTTTAAATCTACATAAGTGTTTTTTATGATAGCAGTGACTAGGGACTATTGTACTAGTCAATACTAGACTAGGCAAGCTAGTCAATGTAAGCTCAAATGAGTTAATATGTGTTTCTTATAGCAGTTAAAATAGTCATTTTCTTTATTATTTATTTTCATTTTGAATTCAGTGATTTTACATTTGAATGGAGTTATTTTAATGCTTTAAAGAGCAATGTTAGATTGTAATGTTCAAAAGGTACAGCTGTCATTAAACGAGAGAGGAGAGCTGCATGGCTATATTATGTGAGTCAGTGGTGATATCATTGCGTTCCTATTACTCAGAGTTAGAGGAGCTCACTTTAGTCTGACAGTTAACCTGCTTTAGACCAAGTTAGTTTCCCAGCATAAGTTGCCACAGTGACTTGATCTAGGCCTATGTTAAATTTGCTTTATGGAACCACATCATTTGACAATAAGTCAGACTAACTGAAATAAGCCTGGCTGATCTGGTTAACTTGTTTTATGAAACAGGCCTCAGGGCATTAAAAGTGATCACAATTTCTGCATTGCATTGAATCGCATTGTGTTAAATCGAATCAAAATCGGATCGCACTGCATCATAATAGGGGTGAATCGTATCGCATCGGTAGCTGCTTCATATGAATGTTTATTGTATCGTATCATTGGCTATGCATCGAGATGCGTATCGTATCGTATCGGTCATGAGATGCACATCCCTAGTCTGGACCATGCATTTATGAGGGAATCTATGGCTCTGTTCCAAAACCCTGTGAGCTGATTTCTTGTACCTGTCTATACAAGACGTTATCTCCTGAACCCACTTTGTACTGAAGACACAGCAAAGGCTTCACTAAGTCTGAAACAGTTCCTCAAGTCACATTGTAACATTAGGAAAATGGGTGAAATGTATCCAGTTTCTTTTCAAAGGAATTCCATTAACAATAATGGTTCTGCAGTGCATCAACTATTGAAAACATTGGTCACATGACATTGTAATTGATACTTTAAGTGCAATTATAAAGTTATACTTGTATAAGTTATATATCTCAGAATCAAGAATCATCATAGTGCTGTCTGGCTAGGGAACAGGGCTTGTATTTTCCAACCCAAGCCTGCATTTTATGGGAACATTAATGAACTAAATTAAGTAAATAAATATTGACTTTGGTTTTTGTAGCACAAACAGAAAGAAAAAGAAATAGAAAAGAAACAGGAATGACAACTGAAGTTAAGCACAAAAAGAGTGAACATGAGAAAGCAATCAGAACAAAAGAGAGAGTGAGGTCAACAGAAGAAGAAAAAAGAGAGGACAATCTGGGGAAGCAGTTTTTGATGTGTTTGATGGAGGCACAGAAAACCCTGAGATGCAAAAGAAGAGAAAGCCAGAGAAATGGAGTTTGAAGTGTCTAATGGATGAGATTCTCATTCTCTCTGAGCTGCTCCCTATGCAGTCAACAGAGGTCACCGCAGCGATTTACAACACCCTTCTAGGAGAGAAACACTAGAGAAATCAGAACTGTCAGAGCATCTTTCTGCAAAATTATCCCAAAGAATGTGTCTTGAATAGTGCACAACACATTCAGGGATTGGGTCGATTAACATCCACAAATTAAACAAAGAACAAATCATGTAAATAAACTCGATGCTCAACCAAACAAATAGAACAGTTAACTGAAGATCCCAAATCCACAGTATCCTGAAAAACTGACACAAATCAAGACGAAACGGTTTTCAAAATTATGATTATAGTATGAGAAACAGCGTAATTACTGATAACTAAAAGAAAGAAAGAAATGCTTGAAATAAAATAAACTAACTCAAACTAAACTAAATATAAGAACAACCTCAAAGTCATTTTATTTCAGCTAGTTGGCAAGGGATCATTTCTCATTATGGTATAGTTGACATAATAAAATAACAAAAATGAATTAAACTTAAAAAAACTAAGCTTAATATCGATATAGATATATTTAAAACAAAACAAAAAGCTAATAAAATGACAAAAACACAAAATTACTAAAATTGTAACTAAAATGAAAACAAATTATAAAAATAAAATGATTAACACAAATAACAATATATTAGATAATACTGTTATCCCGGGTACACCGGTTTGCCAATGAATGTCCAGTCATGTAATTATTAGATACAAATATATATATTATAGTGATTGAACTCAGAAATAGCATTTCTAGCCAACTAAATATTTTAGAGCTGAGCATAAGTACAAACCCGATTCCAAAAAAGTTGGGACACTGTACAAATTATGAATAAAAAAGGAATGCAATAATTTACAAATCTCATAAACTTATATTTTATTCACAATAGAATATAGATAACATATCAAATGTTGAAAGTGAGACATTTTGAAATGTCATGCCAAATATTGGCTCATTTTGGATTTCATGTGAGCTACACATTCCAAAAAAGTTGGGACAGGTAGCAATAAGAGGCCGGAAAAGTTAAATGTACATATAAGGAACAGCTGGAGGCCCAATTTGCAACTTATTAGGTCAATTGGCAACATGATTGGGTATAAAAAGAGCCTCTCAGAGTGGCAGTGTCTCCCAGAAGTCAAGATGGGAAGAGGATCACCAATTCCCCCAATGCTGCGGCCAAAAATAGTGGAGCAATATCAGAAAGGAGTTTCTCAGAGAAAAATTGCAAAGAGTTTGAAGTTATCATCATCTACAGTGCATAATATCATCCAAAGATTCAGAGAATCTGGAACAATCTCTCTGCGTAAGGGTCAAGGCCGGAAAACCATACTGGATGCCCGTGATCTTCGGGCCCTTAGACGGCACTGCATCACATACAGGAATGCTACTGTAATGAAATCACAACATGGGCTCAGGAATACTTCCAGAAAACATTGTCGGTGAACACAATCCACCGTGCCATTCGCCGTTGCCGGCTAAAACTCTATAGGTCAAAAAAGAAGCCATATCTAAACATGATCCAGAAGCGCAGGCGTTTTCTCTGGGCCAAGGCTCATTTAAAATGGACTGTGGCAAAGTGGAAAACTGTTCTGTGGTCAGACGAATCTAAATTTGAAGTTCTTTTTGGAAAACTGGGACGCCATGTCATCCGGACTAAAGAGGACAAGGACAACCCAAGTTGTTATCAGCACTCAGTTCAAGCCTGCATCTCTGATGGTATGGGGTTGCATGAGTGCGTGTGGCATGGGCAGCTTACACATCTGGAAAGGCACCATCAATGCTGAAAGGTATATCCAAGTTCTAGAACAACATATGCTCCCATCCAGGCGTTGTTTCTTTCAGGAAGACCTTGCATTTTCCAACATGACAATGCCAGACCACATACTGCATCAATTACAACATCATGGCTGCATAGAAGAAGGATCCGGGTACTGAAATGGCCAGCCTGCAGTCCAGATCTTTCACCCATAGAAAACATTTGGCGCATCATAAAGAGGAAGATGCGACAAAGAAGACCTAAGACAGTTGAGCAACTAGAAGCCTGTATTAGACAAGAATGGGACAACATTCCTACTCCTAAACTTGAGCAACTTGTCTCCTCAGTCCCCAGACGTTGGCAGACTGTTATAAAAAGAAGAGGGGATGCCACACAGTGGTAAACATGGCCTTGTCCCAACTTTTTTGAGATGTGTTGATGCCATGACATTTTAAATCAACTTATTTTCCCCTTAAAATGATAAATTTTCTCAGTTTAAACATTTGATATGTCATCTATGTTGTATTCTGAATACAATATTGAAATTTGAAACTTCCACATCATTGCATTCTGTTTTTATTCACAATTTGTACAGTGTCCAAACTTTTTTGGAATCGGGTTTGTAGATAAATATATATTCACTACAGAAAACATTTCCAAGACGCTTACAGATTTAATTCATTTCCATGCCATTTCAAGGTCTAGAAACCAAACATAATTTTAACCTGTAATTTCCTGTTGGGACCCTGATTCGTTTAGTATTTCGCAAGTGTACTTGAAATAGATTTTTAACCACATCACTTTCTCCTTTCAGTTATGTAATTCATTAAGCAGTACTACATTTTCAGTTTGATTTACTGGGCTTTCACAGTCGAAGGCTGTATTGATTTTATTTTGGCTATCTTCAAATGAAGCGCCCGAGCGGTCAGTGCACCTGTGCATCATCCACCCTCAGCGGACAGGGCATTTGAAGAGACACTGTACCAGACCATCTACCCATTTTAGAGAGTTCCTCATTTCATAAACAAGAAGAATGACATAAAAACGGAATAGTTGCTCTTTATTTTACTATATGTGCATAAGAATGTACCATATGTAAAGTAACGTGGTTTAATGTTAGATTTAGGGTTAGATACTGGGGGTAGATTCACTTATGGGATTGTCATAATTAATATTGTAAATACACACATGCAGAACAGGATGGTTAAATAAAGGAAATAGGAAAGGAAAATGGAAACAGTGTCTCACCTGCACCTCCCGTTGGCCAGTAGCTGGTCGAAGGCGAGAAGACCTGGGCAGCAAAGTCCTCAAAGGTCATGTTCTCCTTGTGGTTCTGAATGATGGCCTCCAGATAGAGAGCCCTCTCCTCATAACTGAGAGCCCGTCAAGGAAAATCACATTTACATAACAGAAAACCAACACAGAGTCTGACACTAACCCAGCAACATGAATGGACAACGGGACAGTAAAGATAATCAAGGAAATCGAACAACAGCACAGATAAAGACAGGGAAGAAAAAAATCAGCCAAAAAATGATGTCTTCTCTGCAGTTATTCAGATGTGTTGTGTGAGGAACACACTATAATTCATGCATGCATATTCAAAAATGGTGAATCAAGATGTTTGATTCCAACGAGGCCAAATGCCACTGGTCTCATGAGTTCTGTTTGTCTGAAGATGCAGAAGTGCAATGAAGCTGTTTGAGATCTAATAGTGGGGGGCAAGAAGAACAGAAGAAATAGATTACCAAAATAATTTTGGTTGGCTTCTGACACAAAGCTATCGTGTGACTGTGACTTCAGAAGCCAGAATCAAATACACCGTGCAAGCCAATTAACATGTCTTAGACTTGCAAATGAAAGAGAAGTCAGTTAAACTGGGATTGGTATTAAGGAGCTTAAAGGCCCTGGTATTGTACATACACACACATTCATTTACATATAAACACAAATAAATGTAATTATAATACAAATGTACTTTCAATATTTTTAAATAATTAACAGGTCTCACGAAGGCTGCACTTGTTTAATTAAAATACTGTAAACACTGTAATATCATGAAAACATTATTAAAACTATAATAGCTGTTTTCTATTGTAATATATTTTAAAACGTAATTTATTCCTGTGATACAAAGCTGAACTTTCAGCAATCATTACTCCGGTCTTCAGTGTCACATGATCTTCAGAAATCATTATAATATACTGATTTACTGCTGATTGTTTTTGCAGCTTCAAAGTTTTGTGACATTTTATACACACACATATATATATAAAGTGACATATGTGACATTTTATAAACACACACACACACACATATATATATATATATATATATAAAGTGACATATGTGACATTTTATACATTTATTTTTATGATTTGTTTTATTTTCAAGGATTCTTTGAAGAAAGAAAAGGTCAAACATGAATGTATTTGAAACAGAATTTCTTTACACAAGTCAATCCTATCAATTTGATTAATTCTTGCTGAATAAAAGTGAACCAACAAAAGTGAATTATTCAAAGAAATCACAATGAGCTTAAAAGTGTGTATTATAATGTAGAAGTCCTGGCAACAGCATATGGTTAGACTGGTATATGGTTAAAGCAGCAGTGTGAACATACTGCTAAACATCTCCTTTAGTGTTCCACGGAAGGACTTCACACAAGGTTTGGAATGACACGAGGGTGTAAATGATGATAGAAATCTTTTTTCCCATGTACAGGAAGCTAAAATAATCAGGGGGAATAAAATATAAAGAAGATGTAGTCAAGTCACCTTTATGTATATAGCGCTTTTAACAATACAAATTGTGTCAAAGCAACTACACAATATCAAAATAGGAAAATAGTGTGTCAATAATGTAGTGGAAGGCTTTCAGAGAAGGGACCCAAAAACAAAACAAAACACAAAGAAAGTTGATTACGGTTTGCTTTAATTAAAGCTTTGCTTTAGGATCTGGCACATTCCAGTTGGCATTTCAGGACAAACGGCGACTTCACGTAATATTGTGGGCACTTGTACTATGGCAGATCTTCCAGCACACTCCAGAAGCCATTTGCACTGGAGGAGTCATTACACACATGGTGAGCGTAGCCTGTTCAGTTACAGCTACAGTCCGTTAACCGTCCAAACAAACACACGAGCAGGTGTTTCTGTCTTGATGTGCACATACACACCAACGCAAGCCTGGCAATCACTCAAAAACTGATACACGCATACAATCTGTGTGTACTGCTGTATTTATATGTGTACAGCGTGCATGTGTGTGCGCTCTAATGTCTAATGAATAGGTTGTGGAGTGGAGGCAGGGGCGTTCCAGGGCCACATGCCTGCCTGCTGAAATTCTGGAGGGCCCCACTGATGCCATTCCCATCTCATTAGGGAGGCTGCTTATTCCGCCAGGCGCTAGGCTGTTGCCAAGGCCTTTGCACTCCATCATGACCACGCTGGCTGCAGCACAGCGCTCTGTGTTCGAGCAAGCCAGTGAGCGAGTGAGTGAGTGAGTGAGTGAGTGTGTGTGTGCCACGTGCCGGCGCAGCAGGGGCTGAGGCAACCGTGACAAATTGTTGAAAAGGTCCGTCTGAACCCAGCACTGACAAGCACCTGAGCCTGAGGGCTGCACACAAGGAGAGAGCAATCTGCTTCACTTCTGCATGCTTTTCTGCTAAAAACACACAGCAGGGAGGGAGGGAGGGAGGGGGCACACGGAAAAAAACTTTATGCACATTAGTCTAAAATAAAACCGGTCATCGCTGGAATTGAAACGAGCAGCAACAGACGGCACGCGGCGTTCTCAATGTGTAAATACAAGTCTGAGTGCACTCGGACTATCATCTAAAAATGGCAGGTTTTGCTGCTATAGAAACATGGACAACATTACGGTAAAGAAACTTTACGGCTCGCCAGGAATGAAAACTACAGATGAAAGCGTTACAAAAGGAATGATACGAATTGGTGACACAGCAAGGTAAAGAGCATTAAGTAATGGGAGCAAAAGAAAGTGCATGTGCGTGAACTAGAGGACAGAGGGAGGGAAAGAGAGGAATGAGGGATAATAAGCCTGATCCCACTAGGTCAACAGAGCCATATGGCGTTCCATTATCAGAGATGCAGATGACTTAAGCGTGGCTCAGCTATTGAGATTCCTAAAACAAATATTGACCTCAGCCGGAGTCACTGCTGCCATCAGCCAACCTGCACTCCACTTCCTGAGGATGAAAAAAATCTATTGAACACATTTATGCAGCGGTCACAGCACATGACGTATCGTACATTCATCTGCGCCTAAACGATGCTTCTGACACACCTCTGATTTTCCTGATACCGCGTAGACTCGGCAGCTGTTTGCATAGATGTATGCCGGTGTTCAGATGTGGGATTTGTTCTTTATTGAACATTATAGCATGAGAAAGGCATAGACAGCTATGCATCAGGAGTCAAAACAATCAAGCTGCTTTTGCTGGCATGATTTATCTGCCATCTCCTCTCCGTCTCGGGTTTCTCTAATTGTTGTGGCACAGGTTGTTCCGTAGTATGCGTGAGGTGGGCTGGACGATGGTGGTGTGGATTAATTCAATAAAGCAGAGAGCAGTGACGCAGGCTTCGCACGTCGTCCGAGCGGCCGTCTCTGTCGGAAGCAGTGAGAACAGAACATACAGGAAATATGCTGAATGTTTGCACAGACAGAGGTCGCTCGGATGACACCGTTCCAGAACAGAAAAACAAACACGGGCCAATTCTGTATTTTACGCAGGCGAGCGGGAACCTACACAATTTACAGATGAGAATGTTATCTGAAGTTTAGGGATTTCCCAATGTGATTGTAATTTAAGTCACCCTTACAGCACCTGCGATGGAAAACACTCCAGTCCGATGCAAATGAAGCATAGTGGGAATTTCCAAAAGTATTAAATCGCAAGAACACGACTCCCAAAGGTCTGTGCACCCGGAACATCTACACCAGGGTTCCTCAAATCTTTCCCTGGAGGGCCAATCTGCTGCAGAGTTTAGCTCCAACCCTGATCAAACTCACCTACCTGTGATTTTATAATGATCTTGAAGACTGATTAGCATGCTCAGGTGTGTTTGATTAGAGTTAGCTAAACTCTGCAGGAGTGCAGAGAGATGCCTGATCTACCAGAATGTTTTAGAAAGTGCTGGAGAGAGGGATGTGGTGTCAAGAGGGCAAATTTATCATCCCCTGCCATGTAAAATAATGTGATGACCTCATTTAACACAGGTCAGACTGTGCGTAGATTGGAGAAAGGGGGAAAAAAGTGTGTAAACAAAAAGTACAATAGCGCTGTTACACCAGAGAGGGAAAAACAGATGAATCAAATCCACTTTGGAGGAAAAAATATGCTCTTTTTCCACTCTTTTGGAGCCACTTTGCCACCCCACGGTGCACCAGGTGACAAAGGCAAGGCATTAAAGGCTGTCGAGAGCAGAAGCCCAGGGGAGCGCACAGACTCATTGAGTATTCAGGAACAGTCCAAAACAATCTATTCAACTGGGTCTTCAACCAGAACACTCTGAAGCAGAATACAGTCAACTGTATCAACAAAAGCTTGTTTCAAATGGTAGGGAACCATTTGGATTTGAGTACGAATCTGAATCGATCCATGTATGGGGTGTGAGGACGTGGATCATCTACAATGATATCGTAATTGCTGTTAAAATGATATTAAAGCAGACATTATTGAGTATATTGCACACTTTGCAATACATGCAACATTTGTTGAAAACAAATGCAGTTATTGTGATGTAGTCTAGCGTAATGCAGTTAAGAATGACCTCAGAATCCAATATATGAGGGCAAAAAGGGCCCTGTAGGAGTTTTTGGTTCATAGAGTTAAGCAATATTACAAGCAAGGGTGTGGTTTTCTTCCCAAATACCAGTGAGAGTACAAATGTGATGGGTTTTATACAACAGTACAATAAACAAGTGGTATTGTGAGTTATATTTTTGACTCAATATTCTGTTTTATTCAATATTCCTTTTTTTGGCCTTCAAAAATAGTCAAAAACAAAGCCGTACCAGAACCGTTGTGTGCCTCTGAGCAAAACACAGAGGTATTTCATTACTGATTGAATTTTTTTAACTAATTCATTGAGGCAATAATTCAATAATTAGTCACTTGCTCTTGAAGCTATTTGATGAGTGAAGTAGCACTTCATTTAATAATAATAATATTAATTTTTTCAAAGCATTAATATTTGTTGATTACATTTAAGAATTTGTCATAACATGTGATGCATACATCTAATTAGGTTAGAAAACAATGGCATTATAAAGATCAATTACAGGTAAAAAATGTACAAGTTTATTCCTAATTCATTATTTGAAGTGTGCTAAAACAGATACTTGTTTATATCATGAAATGGTAATTTTCCTGACGTGTGCGAGAGGCTGATAGAGCGAGATGAAGAGTATGTGTGCTGTTGTCCAGATGGTAAGGGGTGGCCAGTGGGGAATTGAGAGGTCAAGCACTTTGGCAGATCAAAGCCAAGGTCAGGTGGCAGTAGTGGCCATGTTCAAGGTGCACAGGGACTCAAGAGGGCATCAGATGGCTTCTCATTAGCAGTCAGCTCAGGGGCCAGACCCCTGGGACCGCCTTCTGAACCCATCCCACCCTGAAACCCCTCCCTCCGTCCACACACAACAAAAGATCTCACCCAGGACACCTCAGCCTGGATATAACACCGCTGACTCAGGGTCACAATGCCAGTTTGACAATACACAGAAATCTGTCATTAACATGCTCGTGGAGATAAGGAAGTAGCACATGATGCAGGCTAGGAGCAACGTAGCTGTGGTTAAGATAACATCATGAAATATGACAAAACTATCCTGTAAATGGACTTTAGTCAGAGTAGACACAATATGTAGTGTGACATAAATGAAACAAGGCTGTGAGGGATAGACATGCATGACGTGAATAATTTCTTAAAATAAATTCTAAGTAGTTCATCATTTTTTGACACTATTATACTTTTTTAATAAAATCATCAAACATATAATAACAAAAAGTAAAAATTGGAGTTAAATAACTATTTTAAGAATAAAGATAAGAACATTCAGATTATTTAAATGTATTTATTTGTTAATACAAAATATTCTTAACTTTATTAGCAGAAAATAGCAGTTAAGAATTTTACACTTAATATTAATCTGGCCCGAACAACAATTTTTTTCTTCGTTGTAATTTTTTTGGACATATTTTCAGTGTTTTGTTGGCGATCGATAACAAGAAAATGGCGTCTGCCCTGACCAAGGTCTGTAAACGTTTATTCAGAAAGCTACATGGCACTGATAAGATGGAACAGGTTTGTAACAAGGAGCACAGATGGACATGTTATCTCAGAGGCCTGAGGAAGAGAAAGAGGTGTAAGAGCCGTTGAAGTTGTGTTTTAGCATCGCAGGGGTCAATTAGCAAACAGAGGCTTGAGGCCTTGCACTGCTGTGTCTGGTTAAGCTGAAGAAAAGCGAGGTCTGATCGGAGATGGAGGCCGTAATTGAAACATAAGGAGTTCTAGCCTGAGGACAGGTCACTGTGCTGAGCTTCTGCATGCGTTCAACTGCAGAGCCTGAAGCAGCTGCAACAGTCACAATGTTCCCTCACTAATGCCAGCTACACTATTTCATTCACGCACCATTCTAGCTGGCTGTTAAAGGAATAGTTCACCCCAAAATACAAATTCTGTCATTAATTACTCACCATCGTGTCATTTCAAACCCAATACGGGTGAACAGCTGATGTCACGTGGACTATTTTAAGAATGTCCTCATTACCTTTCTGGCCCTTGAACATGGTAGCTCTGTTGCGGTCTATGCAGGGTCAGAGTGCTCTCAGATTTCAGATGAGTCAACATTACTTTAAATTCAGAACATTCCGTTTTACACAATAATTAAGGAATAAAACAGAAATGACCAAAACGAAACACAGGAAAAGAACTACAAACAGTGTAATATTTGACAAAAAAAGTGACTGTTCATTGTTCAACAAAAGGTCTTCCTCATTACACTGCTATTAAAATTTTATATTAATTATCCTTTATTACAAACAAAATGATGGACAGGAACTTTTAAAGATAGACATTTAGAGTTTAAAGAGCAAATGCAAATTTCCGTCATTTCACCGCTGACACTATCAAGACACGGCAAAGGTTAACAATACGTTTCTCGGACCCCTCTTATTTGGCCTCTGAATGGGCTCTTGTGAGAGGATGGAGGAGAACTGAAGAGTGACCATGCATGCTCAACCTCCACTCCAGCCAAGCACCAGCCATTAACCTCGACCAATCACATTGACCTTGCCGTCTAGCCGGGGAAGAGGATAATTGGCTGGTTTAGAAAAAAAAGGCCCCACTGCTTTTGGGATATTGTCCGAGCGAGTGTACTGCTGACATTCTCCGTCGGTGAATGGAATGTTCTGCATACAGATGCCTCTCTGCTCTAATTAGGAGCTGACACCACCAGTCGGATCAAATAGACGGCACGGCCTGACTCATTTCCACAGTCACAGCTACGCTCCTGATTACACAGTATCACCACCACAGACCGAGAGGGGCTCGACCGTGTGTTTTCAGCAGAATTTTGGAGAAAGCGTGCTCCGTGAGGGGTGCAAGCAAGTTGTCCCCGTTAGTATTAAGAACCAGCTAGTAATTAAACTGATTTCTAAGCGTGAAGCTCTGGTGTGGTTGGTTTTTGAGGAAGCAGTGTTTTCACGGTGAATGTTGAGGTGTGCTATCACTTTGCTGCAGGAGTTCTGTGGGGTTTACACACAATCCTTCTCCGTGATCAACAGACACTATCAGTCACTTTCAGTTTTTGCCCACTATTCTTATTTGCTGCTGAAGTATTGCCATGCTTTATATTCACAGTCAGAATCTTAAAGATGCTCCTGATAAACAGGCTTTATTATTTTTTTGTGAGCCACTTTACTGAGTGTGTGTACTATAAACACTGCTGAACACAATTATAATACACTAACATACAAACTAGACAATATAGACAAGGAAACGATAATCAAAGCATTATATTATTATAATTTTTTACTTTATCCTGGATAAATGATATTAACCCCTATATAATATTAGGTGTTAGCATTATTTTGTCCAAACCATGTATAAATATAGTCAAGGCCGGATCATATTATAAACCAGTATACTTCAGTTTGGACACAAATGCTTAGCATATGTGTACAGTCAAGCACAGTCTTGTTGCGTAACACAGTTGCTTGACATGCACACTAGTAATGTTAATCTTTGTACTTCCTCACATACACACTTGCCAACATTGCCGTCATTTGTTGTTGCTGTCTCTAGTAGTTTTATGATGTCATGTCTCATCCATTTATATATATTTATTCATAGGCCAGGCCAGTTTTCCCACCTAACTAAATAGTGCTAAAAACAGTGTGAGAAAAATCTGGACGTGTTTTTCTGATGACCAAATTTATCTATACATACAGTATACCTGTTTGCATGGACCCTTTTCATAAGACTGTGATGGCACGTGTCAATGATCATCAGCATCATAAAGCCTCCAAAGTTCCATTTCCATTTATGCATTTAGCAGATGCTTTTATCCAAAGCGACTTTCCCACATTCAGGTTATACATATTTTTGTCAGTACATGTGTTTCCTGGGAATCGAACCCACAACCTTTGCGCTACTAACGCAATGCTCTACCACTGAGCCACAACACTCTTCTTTTACATTTTCAAAAAAACAATATAAAATAAAATAAATAAATATATATATATATATACTATATATATATATATATATATATATATAGTATATATATATATATATACACACACACAGTTGAAGTCAAAAGTTTACATACACCTTTCAGAATCGGCAAATTTTTTATTATTTTACCAAGTAAGAGGGATCATACAAAATGCATCATACAAGTATCGCTTCTGTAACTAATGAACCATTTATGAGGGCTTTTAAGGGATGGAGGAAAGTGTGTCAAAAAGCACATCTGAGAAAAGCTAGCAGCGAGAGATGTACCGATAAAGTGAGAGAGAGTCTTTCCTCACAAATGGACTCGATGCCAGTTACCGTCAGCTCCAGTGCCCATGGGATAGCAGGTGTTGATTGGTGGCTTTCTGTGGCACCGCTGTAAGGGTACCTGTTGTCACGGTACTGGACGGAGGCGCGAAGCACGTCTCAGTGGAAAAGCCCAGAGGAGGTGTGAGGTGATTATGGGATGGATGGGGGAGGAAAGAGAGAGAACTCCGCGGGGGACGAGGTGAAACAATGCTGCTGATGTGCTTGTCATTAGCTCAAGGCCCTGGCGTCTCATTAGTCAGCTTGTTCTCAGAAAGAGACGATGATTACTGATCAAGAGTGCCAGAGCGAGCTAGAAAGAGAGAGATGACTAACTACAACATACAAGGATGGGGAAGCATCAGAAAGCATCTCTCTTGACTTTCAGCCAGTAATGTCAGCTTCTGAAGGATGTGTGTGTGTGTGTGTGTGTGTGTGTGTGTGTGTGTGTGTGTGTTTGTGCGAGTGTGTGTGTGTGTGTGTGTGCGTGTGTGTGCATCTTCCACTTTAACGAGAGGCTAATTAAGCCCAGAGCTGAGGGACAGGAAGGGAGTTAAGACAGGTTAATTGAACCTCCATGGGGACATTCACACCCTCCACATCTCACCTCTCCAGCATCCATCTCAGGACGCGAGGCAGCGGCGATGCAGAATTACGAGCATGACATCACTGCCCATGCAGATTCCCACATAGAGCTGCCAGGCGGCCGAGTCTGAGCTCAGATTTACCACGGCTCTAAATCAAACGTCTCACGGTTTCTCTGCGCTACCTGAGCGTGACACACAAAGGCTCCTCTGCCACGGCGCTCCAAGTATCGATCCGATCTCCGGGTCAAAGGAAAGGGCTTGTCGGCATACAGGAGAATGCAGAGAGGTCAACGGGTCACAGAAAACTGAAAGATCCGGCACGGTGATACAGGTGGCACTCATATTATAGATCTCAGGGGAGCTGTTGAGTAAGGTGAGATATATGTGACTCGCCAGATTTCCAGTCCAACCTAAACACTCTAAAGGCTTTAATGCAGCATTTCTGAAATAGTAATGCTTAAAGGAACACTCCACTTTTTTGAAAATAGACATTTTACAACTCCCCTTGAGTTAAACAGTTGAGTTTTACCGTTTTGAATCCATTCAGCCGATCTCCGGGTCTGGCAGTAGCACTTTTAGCTTAGCTTAGCATATATCATTGAATCGGATTAGACCATTAGCATCTAGCTCAAAAATGACCAAAGTGTTTTGATAATTTTCCTGAAAGTAGTCCCCAGCTAGATAACTAGTTATGATATAGCTGGGGACTACTTCAGGTGCTGCGTAATATCATTGCGCCTGCTGCACCCATGGTACGGCAGCAAAGTTCTTTGATTATTACGGCGGAATGAGAGTATAGTTCCTAGCCATATCAGCCTAGAAAATCACAACTTTTCTTTTTCCGTCAGTCTTCATCACAATGTAACTACAGAAGAGTCCAGCTTTAAATAGCAAAATTATCGAAACTCTTTGGTCATTTTTGAGCGAGATGCTAATGGTCTAATCCGATTCAATGATCTATGCTAAAATAAGCTAAAAGTGCAACCGCCAGACCCGGAGATTGGCTGAATGGATTCTAAAATGGTAAAACTCATCTGTTTTCCCCACTCTTGGGGAGTGGAGTTTTCCTTTAAAGTGTCCCAATTATGGGTTATGAAAGGTTCAAATTTTGGTTTTGGGGGACCCAAGCAACATGTTGACATGCATGCAAGGTCAAAAAACACTTTCATTGTTTTATAATATCCATTTATTTTTACATTATTACAAGAGGGCAGGCAATATGCTAATGTTTCATGTTGACATCAATGAAACGGCTTGGGATTCGTTTTAAAAACGACTCGTTTAAATGATTCATAGTCGACGCTTTCTTTTGAGAGATAGTAATTTTATACATGGTGCACTTTCAGATTTCAAACTTCGCAGGATGTTTTCATTCACTTAGAGCTGTTACACACTGCTCATTTTTCATTCCCTGTGTCGCGTCCCTTGTCAGTGTCGGGCGCTTGCTTGGCCATTTATTGTGATTAACAGGAAAGTGTGTTTAAGCGCCAGCAGATGATGGAAGTGTAAAGTAATACTCTTTGAGAGAAGCAGTCTATCAGCGGAAGTTAAAATCAACTAGTAAGTGTATTTACTTGTCTCATTAGTGTTTAGCGCAGTTGTTGTTGCTAGGAAACACTTGTTTTGTTTATTGTGTGGAGACGTGCTGAAATCGCGTTTGGTCTCGTACTGTATCGCATCCCTTGTCGATGTCGGGCACTTGCTTGGCCATTTTTTGTAATTAACAGGAAAGTGTGTTCAGCTGAATTGTAGTATTTGTTAGATGGGTATAAAAGCTTAGTTTACCGCGGCAGCTGTCGCGTGAAGACCTCCTCGTGAGGAGACCGAAGAGTGTAAAGACCATCGACTCTACCGTGCGACTCCACCGGACAGGGACACTGTCAAAGGATATAAGTATCGCTTTTTATTTATCTTCTTTCTTACGGCTTGTTTCACTTCTGTTTTAGTTTTTATAACCAATTCTTACTGTGTGTAAGTTGTTGTTTGTTAACATGTGTTTTAGACAATGTTTTTTTTTATGATTACTGATAAAGTACTGGCATTTGATTTGTTATCTATTTTAATTTTAGATAAATTATCAGGAGCATGATGGCAAAAACTGAGAGACTGAGGAGGAGCTTCTTCCCTCAGGTCATCAGGCTCCTTAACACAAACCCAGTTTCATAAACACTTACAAGACTCATTATTAACTGTAAAACATTCATATTCTCATCATCCGTATTGCTGCTATGTGTACATACCCTGAACAACCCGTTTGCACATCCCTCTTGTTCGTATTACTATTTATTAAGTCCCAATATACTGTTTTTGCACATCTTATTGTTTTGCACTTTTTATTCCATTGCACATTTTACTCGTTATTTCTCTTTTTTTACCTATATATATATATATGCTCTTGTGTTGTGTTACTTTTATATAATTTTTATTTTTTATTCTTTTGCACTGTCCACTGAGCGGACCTGATTTGATTTACATTTCACTTCTGATTATACCCTGTATAATTGATTATGTGACAAATAAAGAAACCTTGAACCTTGAATTATGTATGAATTTAATATGTCTTTATAGGTATTTTCTTTAGTTTTAGTTTTAATAAATTGTATTTATTTTTGTAACGTTACTTCAACATACTACATGGAAATGAAATAACATGCATATATGGGTGTTTGGCTTAGTGTCATGTTAGAATAATTTTTATACTCATACCTTTTGTTGTTTTAATATTTTGAAATGTTTTTAGCTTTATTTTTCATTTTCATTTAAATGTTTAGTTTTGAAATGTTGTTGTATGCATTAGTCATTTTATTTAATTTCTCCATTTTCTTAAATGTGTATATATATAGTATTTATAGACTTTTAACTTATAGTTGTAGTTACTTTTTCTTATTTGTAAGTCGCTTTGGATAAAAGCGTCTGCTAAATGACTAAAAAAGTAAAAAAAAAAAATAAAAAAAAAATTACATTTTCAAAAAACCATAATAGGGGTACTTTTAGAAACTTTTGACGCGGTGGAAAGAGCCAGGAAGTGCAAACTGCGTCTCTCTGAAATTGGTCACTGGTCAGTAAATGGCAACGGCAGTGAAACGCAGAGCATAGAGTCACTTTTGCAAACCCTAGCACTTCTTGCGACAAACCACAGCCATTCAAATCAATTGCAAGATTTAGTAATCATTTTCCTGATAAAATTCAGATTGTCAGATGTCCAATCAGACGGAGCTTTTTTACTCTTGAGTCACAGACTGGTAAAGGCTTTAATGTGACATGCATTGAGGGAAATAATAAAGCAAACAACCCACTACTATAAAAGGCAATTGGCAACAGCGCTTTTAAAAGAAGATATAATAAGATGGAGCCATCAAGGCAGGCGCATCTCAAGTCAGAGGTGGGCAGTGCAGGTTCTTTGAAGAGCTCTTTTGTATCAGACACAGGGCTCTTTGTGATAAAAAGCTCCAGCATTTATAAAGCCCTCCTCATCGAGACAATGAGATTAATTCACACACGAATATGCATTGGGTGCTGAATAATCAGCTAAACATGCCGATCTGAATGGACGTGGATTAATAGAGAGAATCTGTGATCCTCTTGTAAGGTATCAGACAAATGCATGACAAATTAATAAAGCTGTTGAACAAAGCTGCAAAATCTGCCAAGGACCAAAATCTACTTCTAGTTTCAGTGATACAAATGTAATACCAGTCTTTCTACAGTATCAGTGGTATCAGCTTTAAATCATGCCTTTATCACACGCAGTTTATTAGCAACATTGACACTGCAATGTGTGTGTGATAGAGATGGGTCATGCTGATTAACACAGTGTTCAGTAACGAGTACTGTGTTTTAGATTAAACCTAGTCTTTGCTTTGAAAATGCACCCTAAGAAATGTGTCTGATCAGGGTCCGGTAACATGAAACCAGCCTAACTACACATAACTCTCTCACGATTCATTAGTAATTCAGGAAATCCACAGTTAGTCCATACAAATGTGTAGTGTGAAAATATGTAGTTCTGCACATTCCTGACATGTGAATGTCCAATATGTGGAGCGTTCTGTTCTCTGTGTAAGATAAAACGACAATAGAAACAGTTTATCTTTAATAGTTTTAATTTCAGAATGCTTGAGTATTTGATATTGGTTCTGAATATTTGAAAGACACGTTTACTTAATGTTTCTTTGTTCAGTTTGTTTTGCTGAATCTATTTGTTTGTAATTTGTTTACTGTAATAAATCTTGGGGAAAAACTGTGATACTGATGAATGCTCGAAAGCTACATGGAATGGTTTCATTTTTATTTATTAATGTATTTTTAAAACTTTAAATAAGCATGCTAGTTTTATTTATTTATTTATTTCAGTTGTAGTTGTAATTATTTTAGTACATGAATTAAACTAAATGAAAATTAGAAATATTGCTTTGGCAACTAGCTGAAATAAAGTACGTTTTGAGCTTTTTATTTATTTGTGTCTCAGCTAGTTTATTTCAAGTAGAAAAGCTTATGGTTTTAGTTAACAATAATAACCATGGAATTAGTATCACTATGATCACAACAACTTGAACAATTAGAAATGAATGAGAATGCATCTACGTGGGGATGGGGACACGTGGTTAATAGACTTCTGGTTTAGCAACTCTTTCTCTCATTTTCTCTCATTGGTAATATCTGTCTGCAGGCGCTCCGTGCAGTCAAGCGCACTACTACCAGGCAACAATTAAGCAGGATGTGGAAGCCGGCACCTGGTCCAAGGCATTCAGTGGCTTTCAGCAGCAGCTGACTGTACAGTGTCCTCCACACCAGGTGGTCCTCCTTCAATGACATTAGCTAGTGACTCCAGGGTTAATAAAGGGCCCGCATTGGCCCAGTGTGCTTGCACAAATCCCATTCACTTAACCACAGACACTGGCTCTTTAAATGGGCTGACCAAACAATGTGCTCTCCCAACACCCACATAAGGGAGCTCAAACACACAATTTGGGAATGTTACTTGTCACCAGAAAGCATACAGGCTGTCTTTAAAATGTAAATACATCTTATGGATGTACTGCTGGAGCAGCTGTATGTTGTGCCACTTCATTCCTACAAAGAACTGGGCTCCTTTCCTGCACAATTACAGTGTTGTGGCAATGCAAACCTATCTATATTTTATTACATTGATCCTGAGATACTTTTATGTTTGTTTACATAATAATAAGATCAATTAATCAAGCAGCATGTCATCTAAATAGGCAGCTTTTAGCATCTGTGTGCAATTCCATTATATTTGTGTTTTATCACAATTAAAGAACACAACACAGTATGTTTCAGGGATTGAAATCATGAGCCAACTTTGTTACCGTGATGCAACATTTTGAATTGTGACATATTTACAATATTTCATTTTTTGAAAGAAGCCTCTTTTGCTCACTAATCAATTTATTTGATTTGAGTTTGTGATCAGTCAATTTTTTTAATGCTTTTGAAAGAAGTGTCCATTTATTCTATCAACAATATATTAAAAACAGCAATTTTACGAAATATTATTAGAATTTAAAATGACTGTTTTATGTTTGGTTTTATTTTGAAATGTAATTTATTTCTGTGATCATCACATTTTCAGCATCATTACAGATTCACACGATACTTCAGAAATTATTCCAATACACTGATTTACAGTTTAAGAAAAAACAAACAAACAAAATTTTTTATTATTAATGTAATTTTTTTAACAATGTTATGACTGAAGACTGGAGTGAATCCTCTGAAAATTCAGCTTTGCATCATAGGAATAAGATCAATTTAAAATAAATTAAAATTAAAATAGAAACAAAAATTAAAAGAACATTTCAAAATATTAATGTTTCACTGTTTTTTGATCAAATAAATCCATAAATTAAAACTAAAATACACACACACACACACACACACACACACACACACACACACACACACACACACACACACACACACACACACACACACACACACACACACACACACACACACACACACATGTTGGTTTTTATGGTTTACGGGGACTCTCCATAGGCGTAATGGTTTTTATACTGTACAAGCTGTATGTGCTATTGCCCTACACCTACCCTACACCTAAACTTAGCCCTCACAGGAGCGTGCATTTCTATTTTCCCTCAAAACTCACTCTGTATGATTTATAAGCGTTTTAAATTATGGGGACACTGAAAATGTCCTCATAAATCACCTTCTCCTTGTAATACCTATGTCATACCCATGTCATTATACAAATTTGTGTCCCCATAAACCACATAAACACACACACACACACGCATGGTCTATGCATTTAGCTGACAATGCCGGATGGGAAATTCACTTAAAAGAGAGAAATTGTGGTATGAGCTGCATGAAAAAAAGATTTTTGTCATACTTCTGGGAGATCAAGACAAAGCTTATGGGCTGGTGTGGAGGAGGAGCTATAGGCACTTTCCGGTCATCCTCATCCTCACTTCACAGCGTTGTGCACCAACCGTGAATAAACTCATATACATGACAACAGCTATAGATCTGTAGTGGCTCTGCCACAGTAATTAAAAGCGTTTGAAACCAAGACATGCAAATCACAATGAAATGCTAAGTGCTTCCATTTCAGCAACACACTGGATTGTCTGGCAATCAAAAGGAGCAGCAAAAATAAAACCAATCACAGACACGTAATGAAGTTTCAAACAGGCGCTCAAAAGTGAAAAGGCCTCTGGTTGAGGCACTACCTTATAATGAGCATTTCCTAAACAAGCAATTTAACAGGAATCACAGGGAACATTACGGCATTATTAGACATCCAGCGTAAGGTTCTGACGGAAGAACATTAGCCCTTCACCAAGCAAACTGCACTCTTCTACTTCACAATGTAAAGAACCTCCATTTCCACATCAAAGCCAGACTGGAGAAAAGCAGGATGCACACTTTTATGTGGCTCTGTGGTTTTTGCTGTTGTTTTGTTTATTCGCCCGTCCTCTTCTCAGAGACTCCGTTTTGTGTGAACATGTAAATGGAGAAACACAAGGACATCCTTTAGCTCAGAACAATCACGGGCAGCGTGTCTCTGCCTTTGAACTGTTTAAAGTGGTTTTAATGGCCAACTTATAAATAATCAACTAACTCCTCTTTAAAGATAACCGCCAGTGGGGCACTGGAGACTGAGCGCTGTAGTCTTTAAAGAAGCAGCCCTCTGTGTGTCAGATGCGCAGTCAAACAACCGCACCAAGCTCTGCGTACTCAGAAAACTACTGTTTATGATCAAATAGCTAATAGCATAGTGAAAATTCTATAATAGAACACACTTATTATTAAAAAGAAGTTCATGCTGCTCCACGTTGATAGATGGCAGTGCAGCATCATAAAGAACAGCAATGCTAATGCTAGCTAAACAAGTACTGAGTGAGCCCAGTCCTCAATAGCACCTTAAACCCTCGCTGTCTTCCTCTGAGTCCAAGCTTTCGTGACGTAATGCCGCTTTGACTGCTAGGTAGAAGTCTGCATCAAAGCACCCTTCTGAAAGATAAAACGATGAATGGCACACCCTACGGCCCGTGGACTTAACGGACATGTGCAATGGCCACTGTAAGGAAGTCCTCAAGAATTAAAATGAAAGTGCACGTGAACCAAGTCATTTGCGACAGGGCCTAACAGACACTTTATTTGTGGTGCTCTCTGCTTTTCTGCTACGTTTCTATGAACAGTGTATTACCTTAACCCTGTAATGCCAGACATATGAATAACTTATAACAATTTCATACAATTGATTCATGAAATTGAACAGTTCATTGAAACTTTATATTAAACGTAAAAATTAGTATTTGGTTGAGTATCATATTTGATCCATCAATATTTTTGGCTCATATATTATGACAGTAAGAATGTGGAGTTCATAATCAAGAAGGAAAAACAACAACTCAGTTTTATTCAGATACACCAACTGAGCAAAAATATGCAATTTAGTGCTGATATTTATATGGATATTATAAGTCTGCATCGTTAATGATGTTATGTTCTTAATGTTGGTAATGTATGTTAATGATGAAATCTTTATAACAGTATAGCAGATCAAAAAATTAAGTTAGCAGTTGTCACTCTATATCTCCAATAATATATCTATTTTTTATGATCAAAAATATAATGCAAAGCAATACAATGATGATTGAGCAATGAACAAATAAAGCGTTCTCAAAATCCTGATGATCATATTTGAGACTTTTCTAAATAAAAAAAGACACCAGGATAATCAAGTAAAACAAAGCTGCTTCAGTCCAGTGAGTGTTCATTTTGAAATATTACTAACAATAAGAGAGTTCTTGTGTTTACTTTATACAAATCTGTAAAGATTTGACAGCAGGTTTATACAGCATGTAGTAGATTGTGAACAAGTTTTGATCACGTCGATCATTTAGAGGCTTTAGATACTTGTGTATTAAATATGATAAAGTTGGCTTTATAGGGTTAAATACTTTCCCTGTGCTCATACTCAATACCCAATAATATTCCTCATGAGAAGTCATTTCTCATTTATGAAAAAAAAGGTCTTTATGCACCTATAGTTTATCTGTTGTAGTTTGCTGTTATTTTTAAATTAGCGTCAATGCTGATTTACAAAAACAACAAAGAAAAAGGGACGTACAATATATTCAGTGGCTTATATGGTGGCTGACATTTGAGTGACATTTAGGGAAGAATTGGATATGTGTGGCATAAGAGAGGATAAGCAGTCTTCATTCAGGCCCGGAGAGCCAGAAACGAGTGAGCGAGCGAGCTCTGGGAGATTGAATGGCAATCAGAGCACTGCTGATATTCACCGATTGAAGACTCTCTCACCATTGGAGGATTTCAGTATCACAAGAGCCCTAGAGGCAGTATTCTTATCAGCAGCGGCTGTCCTCAGACAAAGAAACCCCCCGAATGAGAGATGAGCTTTAACGAGGGCCGCCGCGAACAACCGTGACGATTAGCGAGAGGAGAATCAGGCATGCGTGAAGACGCAAACACAAAGACACGCAAGCCCGCTCCCGCAAACAACCGCGTATACATCCTGGCACACACGAGCCTTGAGACGCCAGAGATCTTTTGAGAAAGACCATCATGCAAAGAATACCTCCGCTGCCGCAGGCAATCTCATTCTAATGAGCAAGAAACAAAACACAAACAAAACAAAAGCAACAGTGCTCTGGAAACACACGCTCTCGCACATTCAAATACTCCCACACTTAAGTGCCCGAGCTTGCCAGAATTGCTCATTATCACTCCCTTTACAAGACTATAGACAAAGCGCTAGAGACAAAACCCACACACGGCTCATCAATGCGAACGCGTTCATTGTGCACAGGCGACAAACAAAAGCGGGCGACATCCATTTGGATAACCTGAGAGGGCTAACAGCTTTCTCCAAGAGTTGGCAGCCTGAGGAGGAGGAGAAGAAAGTTCATTAATTAAACAGGGCTTGGGCAGACAGATGGAACCGCTAGCTGGATGCTAATTACACTGAGAAGACGAGCAGGTTTAACACTCGTCCTCCCCTCCTCCGCCATCAATCACAATTAGCACGGCTCCGAAACTTCCATCCTGCTCGGCGGACCAACAACAGGATGAGCGAGAGATGGAGATAAAAAGAACCAGAGGCAGGAACTATGCTCAGCTACAGCGCTTCATGTCCGTTTAGAGATTTGTACTCGGGTATATGGACGGGAGGGTCATGCGCGATAAACTTACCAGACCAAAATTTCTAATGACCGAATACAGGTCACAGTCAACCAATATCTACACTGGCTGAGTGTCTCTGGCTCAAGAACGTAAGCTCTTAAAGTCTAACATTTAGATTATATTTGAAATCAAGTCGCAGTTAAGCATGAGAGAAATGTATGTACACTACCATTCAAAAGTTTGTGATCAGTAAGTGTTTTAATGTTTTTGAAAGAAGTCTCTATTTATTTGAACTGATTTTTTGTGGAAATCTTTTACAATTTAAAATGTATTTTCTCCTTGAATATATATAATTAATAATATATAATTATTGATTTTTTACAATAAGAGTGGTAAACCAATGTCCAGTGTATTGTGTGGACATTGTAAGTGAGTTGGGGACAAACAGGTACATATATAAATATTCCATCTAAACAAGAACAAGTAACAAGTATAACAGACCTTTTCATTGTGTAGATGAAAACACAATGTGTTTGTAGAGCATTTGATGTTAAACTCAAATCTACACCCTTGCTTGGAGGCAATCGTTTCCCCATTGTTTCACATTTAATACAGTTGTCTCCCATGTGCACAAAATAAACAACAGCAACACAGCAGAAAACACTATGGCAGAGTGCAAAAACATAAGCTGGCAGGTGCCAACCGGAGCCGCTCTCACGCTTACAGGCGCTTTAGTAACGTCACTCCTGAGGGAGCATTAATAAAGGAGCAAACTCTGCGTAACTCTACCTCTCACACACACACACACACACACACACACACACACACACACACACACACACACACACACACACACACACACACACACACACACACACACACACACACACACACACACACACACACACACACACACACACACACACACACACACACACACACACACACACACACACACACACACCGGGGGATCCCATCCTGATCTGGCAATGCCTCCTCCATTCACAATAGTGGCAGAACATAGACAGATGTCAAGCATGAATGCCTAATGGAGTGCTAGCGATTTTTTATTTTGTGTGGGAGGAGAAGGAGTTTCAAGTTTAAATGTAGATTGTCAAATTCAATCACATTGGCGCATTCGTTCTGTGATGCAAAAAATGTCCGAGCAACAAAGACCCAGTAGCTGCTACAACGAAGCTCATTTTTAAATGATATACTATCCATACTAAAGCAAACATTTTGATGTAAACTAGTATACTGTAAAACAAAAATCTTGATTGGAACCTCTCCATTCCACAAAAAGTTATTTATAGTGGAAAAAGGTTGTTTCGATTTTTTAAATGTTCTACACTAAGAAAACAAGAAAAGTTCTTTGGGGAACTAAAATCTTTCTTCACTCTTAAAAATAGTAAAAAGAAGTAATTTAATTGCCATCTATGGTTCCATGAAGAACATTTAACAACCATGAACGTTTGTATTGGAACTAAGATGTTCTTTGGGAAACCGAAAAGCCCCTTATTTGGAACCTTTATTTTTAAGAGTCCCCCCAACCCCTCAGATTTAGTTTTGCACAAGCAAGCACCACAAAATTGTCTTTAGAAATTGTACAAATTACGAAAGAAATTCATTCCCATACCCTCATCCTCTTTACAAGCATTACGATTGGGCTTAGATAGCAGCAAAACAGAAGGAAAAGCGGAACATCATTAAGTGCATATTTCATTTCAGGTTGATAAAGTATGAAGAAGTTTGACCCAGTAGCATGCTGTACTCATATCGAATTAGACACGACTCGATGACCCGGGAGTCTTCCTGCTCCCTGCGGAAATTTGATTAAAAAAGCTATTGAGGATTCCGAGCATGATTATGATGTGCAGAAAAGAAAGCCCAGGCAGAGGCAAGGCTGGATAAACATGAAGCACATGAGATTCATGCACACACCGATTACATCTGCCACCTGTTTTGTCCTATTTTGTTGTTCTGTCACAGAGTTGTTTACTGACCTGTGTTTAAGTCCTGGCTTTACCATAAGAGAAAATCCCCCACGGGCATTTCTGTGTGTGTGTGTGTGTGTGTGTCACTATTCTTTGTTCCAGGCATCACGAGCAGCAGGAGGGGAAGAGAGAGAGAGAAGAGTAATGCTATGAGTCATTCAGTGTTAGAGAGAGAGAGGGTGGGTGGCTGGGTGGGAGAATACTTGAGTATTTCATATAAAGAGGCAGCAGTGAGACGCCATATGCCATATGGGCAAAACTGACTTTCCACTCATGGCTGTGTTTGACAGGCCTGTGGATGGGAGCCCCCCTTGAATGTGTGTGTTAGTTACAAGTTACTGAACACTGTGCAGTATGTAGTGCCAACTATTTGTGAACAATAAGTGAAACCGTATAGGTATTATTTCACACAGTAGAAAGCTACAACATGTACACACACACACAATGTGAAAAAGCTAATTAAAAGAAATACAATTCAATGCAACTTGATCCATTCAGACTTTTAGGTTCTCTCGAATATTGTCTCAAAACTGTCACAAATTACACTACTGTCTATTTGAATTCGTTCATTCACAATATGCAAAATGCCTCATTAAGCCAATACATTTTTCATAAATACTGTATGTATATATATATATATATATGAAGAGTTCCGATGCAAAAGCCTCTAAAAGTGCCATCTGAAATTTTCTTCTCAAATTTACATTTTTATTTTTATGTTTCTGCTATATTTATGTTCAGTTATTTCACTTTAATTGCATAGAAAGAACCTATACATGGTCATTAGTGTAAAATTACTGCACCTAAACATAGGACAACCCATATCATGACAATAATAACACCACAAGAACAACATGAACAACAACAAAAAAAAGGTTCCACCTACGTCACTAAAGTGCAAAACAATAATCCTAAGCGTGTACTTTATTAATGCTGGGAACTCATAAACCCTTAACATTTCAGCAATATTGTTCAATTTAAAATTCTTTGTTCAGGCAACTGTTCAACTAGTCAAGACAGCATTCTGATGGTATAACATTGGTTTTATGCAGTAATTCACATTTTTTGTAAGTAATTCACAGTTCTTGTCAAAAGGTCCCATAAACTGAAAAATATGTAGGTCCTTTTTTCCCCTTTCCACATTGAATGTTTAATTTAGAACATGATGTTCAATTAGAAATCTTGGAAAATTATTGTTTTGCTTTTTAAATTCATAATTTCCGCACCACTAGCGTCACTACAATGGATAGTCAGGAAAAGTGAATAACAGAGCAATGAGGAAAGTGCCACAACCTCCGAGCACCTTATTTTTGGTTCTCTGTGAAGGCATATATTTTTTATCTGACATATTATAATCATATTTACCATTTGGTAGAGTCAAATAATGAGCCAAGAAATCACCCATCAAATTACAAATAGAAAGCAGTAACAAGTGCAATATGGAAACATGCTATTCAACACACAGTCCTGAACATGTGCAGGGCTGGACAACAAGAGAAGGACAGAGAGAGACTGGCTGGGAGACGGAGTTAGCGTAACTCAGTGATCTGAACACACGGGACGTTTTCAGGACCTCCAGTAACAGCTGGTGAGTTGAGAGACCCACTTTAGCAGACAGGGGAAGGGAACTCCTCAGTGTTCTCCATACAGCCATTAGGAGAAAGCGGCACCATTATTTGAATGCTGTTCTCTACTATTATATTATGTTGGTCTATTATTGCAGTATCATTAATTTCATGGCCTCCAACATCATGCAAAAACATTTAATGGGTCACTGGGACAGCCTCTTCCAGTTTAACTAAATGGTTCTTAGCCAGAATAATCTGCAAAGAGTCGACGGTCAAATGTCAGACTCCAATACAATACAAGAGAGGAAGTAGGCTCAGCCCTGACATGCATTTCAATATATCGCATGGATCTTGTGATTTAATAAGCAACTAATATGAACACAGCCAAATTTATGGTCACAATGACAAACATAATCCTCATTCTAAATCGCTGATACTTGTATTACGGTCTACATGACACCACATCCTCAACTTACCCTCAAATCTCCATCACGGGTGCTAAAAGCTGAATCGCGCATGACTGACGGTGGGCAAGAACAGATTATGGCTATTGATTGGTGCCTAGAGATGGATCTGAGCCTGGAGGAGAGAGGGAGGAACTCCATCGATTCTTGTTCAGCAGGGGAGGCAGCACAGAGACTGAAGGTCAGTGAATCTCTGCTTCACTTCTTAAAGGCCACTGGTCTGCCATCGCAAACCCCACGTGGACTGAAGCATGTCAACTTCACGCAGAGACTGACAGAAAGAGTGAAGAGACAGTGACACACTGACCTTAGACCAAGGAAGGGCTCCGTGTTAAAAGAGTTAAACCAGCTGGCCACTTGTCAACTCTACATAACTCAATGATGATATGGGATGTCACGCACATGGACAGCTGATAGAAGCGCTCTTTTACCTGTATTGCAACAGGACATCTTGCAAGTCAATGCAAAGCTGGCTGAATTAGGAAAAACAGCACAGCACAAACATAAAGCATTACCATGGACAGCATCTGAAGACCTGTTCACACCCAGACAAACATTCGGTGTGATGATTCATGTAATAAACTATTTCATTAGAATGAATGGCTGCCAGTGCTGTTAAGTGACCGACAGGAACATTTGCATGCCATCAGTGTGATCTGAGGTTTGTTTTAACGAAGAGCTGTTGTAATCTCTTTTGCATCACAGTGAGAAGAAACCTGGCCAAACGATCAGATACACCACTTAGTCTTCTACCCAGAGCTTTAAATCATGACTTGGTGGTGCTCGCAAACAGTGTCTGGATTCAAGTGCAATAAAAAAAACTAAAATTAGAAATAAATACATAAAAAATGAAGTTCTCAAATTTTCTTAAGAACTTTTTTTGGTAATTTATCTTTTTTTAATTTGTTTGCAGAACAGGACATAATGTAGTAAGACAAAACATGGGAAGATGACATGACACAACAAATACAAAATAAACAAATGAAGAGACAAGAAACTAGGTTTAACGTGATATGTCCTGAGATGTGGGTGGTGATGCTTGATGCTTCTTAAACTGTATGACAGTTCTTTCTGAAGACTCGCTGATCAACTCACAGCTCAAAGGATTTCAGATTACTATAATAATCTTTTATCTCTTTTAATTACTAAAATAATTTAAGACTTCATTATTAAGTTGGAGTTTATCCTCACTTTACAAATTATTTACATATTTTTTAAGAGGTAAAATTCTTATTTTTTAGAACAACCTTAAGAAAAGATAAAAACATTGTTAAGAAAACTTTGTTCAGTATAAAATATTTGTAAGTAAGAAAATTATATGAAAAAAGCAGTTCTGCAAATTCTGTGAATCTGCCCCAGAATATTTTGCTAAGCGACAGTGAAAAGCAGATTTTTCATCCAAAATTCATTTTTGTATTTGTGTGTTTGGTGTTATCTGATATACATAATGGCAAACACAAAACCTAAAATGCTGTGTGAAAATGTGTAAATAGTGTTTGCCTTCCTTTCTTTTCCATGACAAGCAAGTGCCAGAAAGTTACATAGGGCTTTGTGTCCCAGAGGAACCAGGTTATTTCTGCTTGTCTAAAAGCAGAAGAGAGAATCTGCAATTTCATTCAGCTATCTGACGTTTTTACTAAATGGTCTGAACAGACAAATCACATGGGAAAATCAAGACTGAATTTTTGTGCTGAACAGGCCGTGGCTTGCTGTAGCATAATACCAAAACGTCACAGGGAGTTGTAAATGTTCCGCAGCTAACAAACATGGTCATATGCATCAACTCCCTTCGTTTTTAGTCATAATGTAAATGATGTAAAAAAATCAGCTGGCTTGAGTTTAGTGTATTTAAGTTTGACATGGCATCATTCTGTGACAATATTTGCCTCTTTTTTTTTTTAAAGATGGTCACTATTCACTGCCATTACATGGACGAGAGCAAGCGGGACTTATCTAAATCTCCTTTTGTGGTGTGAAAAAGAAAGGTCAAACGGCATTAGAACAACACCAGGGTGAGTAAATAATGACTGAACTCTCATTTGTGTGTAAACAATCCCCTCAAGAGAGTCCAATCTGCTCCTGAGCAATATGAAGAATGTCCACAAGAGTGAGAACATGAAGGAACAAAGGCTCATGCATCAGCTGAAGACGAACTTTATTCATGTATTGATCTTGTAATATATCCCAAGTTTCCCAGCGCAGGGCTTCAGCATGACCCACTTCAAGCTCGCAGCAGCTGATGAATCAATAATCACGACACATTATGCCCAATGTGAAAGGTGTCAGCAGGAGCGGGGACTCTCCATTCAAGCTAAGCCCTTTGGAAAAGCCTAATCCCAGAACCGAGAGGGATAGAGATCCATAGATTAGCTCCGAACATTCACCTGCATACACGGACAATAGAAGGCAAGGGTGTGGGACAGCGCAGGGCACAGGGGTGGATTGCAGTGCCCCATGCCAAGCGCTGGTGGTCATTTCACCAAAACCCATCCAATTAGAGCTGAGTGTTGGTGCAGCCCGCTGGAGGCTCCTCCATCTCAGCGGCAGGGCTAAAGAGAGACACCTGCTTTTATCAGCCTGTTCAGGGAGCACGGGGACTCGCTTTGAAGAAATATTCAACTAATTACGCTGGAGCACCAAGCACAACAAGCGGGAACATTGCAGGGACCCCGACCATTGTGAAGCAGAAAACTCCAGAGAAGATTTCATCTCAGCACAAAAACAGACATCTCTCAGACTGTGAGGCAAGGTCATTGTTCTGATGGGGAGCGACAAGAGAGAGAAGAAAGAGGACTACATTCACACTGCAGAGTTTTTCCCCTGATGTGTGATGCAGATCTGTTTTTGGATGAGTGTAAACGAATCTGACCATTCCATTCTGGGCCGCTTTCACATGTGGAAATAAACTGGATATGCATCAGATTTTTCATAATGTGACTTCAGTGTGAACAGTCAGGATGAAACCGAAGAGATTTTCGCTCATGCTTTGAGAGCCTGACATATATAGTCCAAGGTTGCTCTAGATATACTGAAGTAATTTAAGACAATAGTGTTGAGGAGCATGATGAAACTGAAGTAGCAACAGATCTTTCGTATTGTAATGACATCTGAGTAAGAGAAAATGTAGGGCAGGAGTTGGTTCAATCCATCGGTAGTTGATTTGATTCTGAGATGTGGGATGCCCGTCTGAATGCGAGTTTGCATCGGTTTAAGCATAATAAATGATTGGAGGGGCCTGGCATACATCACAAGATAAAAGTCTGAAGCAATTTTATTGTTAGCTTAAAGGTACAGTGTGTCATTTTCGCCGCTAGAGGGTGCACATTTAAAATAAAGAAAGGAAGGCGTAGTTTGATGACGCCGTGACTAAGTGTGGAATCATGGGAGTTGGCGTCTTCATTCCCAAAGACGATGCAATCTGACGGGACTCGGGCAGAAATCATGTTCATGGATGAGCTAATGTATTACAGATTTATTAACATCATAGTATGAAGCAGAGTGAGGCAGAAAGCCGTCGAAGCGAAACGAGGCCACTGAACAAGCATAACGTTTTTGACGAGTGTGACACGCAACGCGAAAGCAGCGGAGCTTTTATTATGGCACAGTCGACCGCTTCCGCTTTTACCGGGCGAGCATATGCGAGGTAAACAGCGCTGTTTTTATCATACTAGATACATTTGAAAGTTCTGTTATAATGCTACTTTGTGCGGTAGTCACCTGTCTAATAAAATGCATAAAATATTAAAGTGTCTTTGGTGTTTCCATGTTTTCTACAAAACAAAGCCTGCAATCGAGGGTCATTGGTCATTGGCAGGCGACGCAAGGACACTATGGACACGTTCTGTTTCACTAGTTAAAATTGCTTATTTCTCTGGATTTAAACATTCTTCTAAACATTTGGGTTAATGTAAGTACACAAGTCAGCAAAATATATAACACTGTTTTTGTGATTTTTGGATATTTGAATAAAAAAATCTTACACTTTGACCTAACTCAAAAACATAAGGCAACCTATCACAATAAACTCTTTAGTTAATCTAATGAATAAAAGTCAGTCTATTGAGTGTTAAATGATATGTCAGAGCAATCAAAGATGTTTTAGCATTTAGCAATGCTAGTCTGTTTTAACAATCCTCTTTTAGAATGTTTATTTTCAAAATCTTCTACATAATATGGGTAGTATTTGCCTCTTCAAACTAAAGGCAAACATTTATGCTGATAGATAAGTGTATTAAACAAGTTGTAATGAGATGCACATATACAGTACCTCAGCACACATGATTCTCAAACATGGTGAGGATCAACAAATTTGAAATCAGTAAAAATATGAACTCTGATCCACATGCCAGGTAAGTGACAGTGATAGCATTGATAGCAGCAGCAGCATAAATTAAGCGATTCAAATTTAAAACAATGATATATTTTAATAATAATTAAAAACTACTTAAACTATGCGGACCCGGATACGGGTCCAAAAATCACAAAAAAAATGTATGCTTAATTTACATAGCCTTCCTTATATGGTATCAGCCAATATATGGAATTAGTATTCTGTGTAATGTGTTTTATATAGTCTGTTTTTGCAAAGGAAACTCAAAATGACACTTGTAGATGCAAAATATGACAATTTCAGTCGCTTCATTTATGATGCAGTAACTCCTGTTTCGAAGCTGTTATTTGAACAATTATTTTTTCTGGTACATTTTGGCATCTAGTGGCATCAAACAACGTAAGTTGCAAAGAGCAGGCCTTAATAGATCCTGAATTACAGATTTAAAAAAAAAAATATTCAAAAAGCGCCTATGTTTTTTTTAGTGTTTATTGTAACATTTGAAACATATATAATACTATTTATAAAGAGTTACACTCATATGTTGTAGTTCAAAGGGATTCCTTTACAATGAAACAATTTGTTTTAATTTCCTCCTTTGTATGTGTGTAGGGTAAACATTTGAATTTGAGTGTGAAAATTTAGCTGAAAATTCCCCAAAATGCCCATGAGCTTAAGTAGTTTAACATAAAAAAATGTCAAGCTGCAATGCATGCTGGGAACTTGTGCAATATTGTTCAATGTAAAATTGTTTGTTCAGATGACACAATTTAAAAGTTGGGAGAACATTTGGATATGTTGTGAACAAATACTTGAGTATCTAAGTAAGGTAAACAAAACTACTTTTATTACTGATAAATTACTGACAATTATTACTGAGATTTACAAAATATGATTTAGGTAAGCAACATTAGATGGTCATGATGTTTCCAGAAATAACAATATCAGCATGATTGCAATGTGACAATACTACTGAAATACAATTTCAATACTACTGTACAAGAGGTTGAACAAGAGGTTGAAATTCAGTTACTTAGATTTTAGACAAAATATTGACTGTTTTTCGCTGATGAAAATAGTTGCGATCAAAGCCACAGCAAAACTGCTGTATCTCTGAGCAACACACAGCGGTGTTTGGTTTCTGAATGAATCCACGTGTTTGAAAGAATCGAGTGAGTCAATTGATTCAGAGGCCATTCATAAGGACAGCCCATTGACTCGTTTCTGAATGAATCTGCCGTTTGAATGAATTAATAAATGACTCGCTCATTAAAACAGACATTTGCTGCCGCCTACTGGTGGTTTAGTCATATTTAAAAGTATCATTGCATTTTTTCAACATTTATTTGTATGTTTAAAAAATATGTAAAACATTAATCTTATAAAATGATTTATGCATTTGAAATGTTGCAGTGTAAATGCATTTATGGCACCTGAGCTTCATCAAACTGTGTGTAAATGCATCTAACACCACTTCAGATGCAGCTTCTGGTTCCTCAGCAGTGGAAAGATAGAGTTTGTTAATACTAACTTCATTTGAATGGTAACAACTCTACAGTTTCTTATTATTCTAACAGAATTAATTGAAATAAAGTAAGAATTTGATGTGAAATATGACATTTAATAAGGTTAGGGGAAAGAAAAGACCATTTATAAACAGTGGGATATATCTGTTTTGTTACATACAGCAACTCATTTTAAGTTAACTATTTCTTCCTCTTTCCAGTAACAGAGCACTTTATTTTAACAGTTGTTTAAGTGAGAGAAAATCTGTAAATTAGTCCAGATTGGGTGAATTGTCATTTTTAATCATTTATTCTATTACGTAAATTATTTTTCCTTGATGTTTGCATATATTTTTGTTTGTATATGCTGTCAATTATAGTTCTTAGAAAAACAATCGGAATCTGAAAAAAATAGATATCGGCAGGTCACACTTCCAAATAAATCGGAAATAGGAATCGGCCAAGAAAATTGCAATCAGTGCATCTCTACTCTTTACCCTCATAATTAATCACTGTTGTTTTACATGTGGGTCAATACAGGAGCACTGCCTGTTCAGATCAGTGTCTGACATGGGACAAGCTTCATATGTCACAACCTCAAACCGACAACAACATGCTTTAGAATCAGGCCTGTGTTGTGAACTTGGACAAAGAGATGAGATGAGCAATGGAAAGACAAACAGGGAACGAATGAGCGAGAGAAACACACACACACTTGTGTGTGAGTGTAAGAGGTGACTGTCGAGCAGATGTTCCTGTGACGGACAGATAAGAGACAGTGGTGTAGAAGCAGCAGCCAAAAGCAGATCAATTATTCATAGAGACAGATCAAGTCATTGCAGGAAGCTGTGAAAGCAGAATATCCTTAATGGCCTTTCACACCCTATTCACAAGAGACAATTATCAGTCACACACACACATCCACTCACAATAATGATCACACTGATGCAATATCACTGCAGACAGGAAAGAGCAGAATTCAAAATCAGACATGAAGCGGCAGGATCTACTTATGATCTGTTCTTCAGAGCGCTACAGGTGTTAAATAAACTTCACATGCAGTGCTATATGTGACTGGTCAAAACGGACCGCTAACCTGTAAAATGAATGTCATCAGGCAATCGTTTCTCTCACTTGCCCACATTATCATTCATAGTTTTGGTGTAATATATATATATATATTAATAATTGCCTCATTTGTTACAAATGATTTCTATTTCAAATAAATGCTGTTGTTTTTGACATTCTGTTTAGCACATCTATTTATGTTTATCCTGGACATAAAAAAATAAATAAAAAGTGTTGCTGTTTTCACAAAAATATTCAACAGCACAACTGTTTTCAAACTGATACAAATAATAAAAGTTTCTTGAGCAGCAAATCAGCATATTAGAATGATTTCTGAAGATCATGTGACCCATGGCTGGAGTAATGATGCTAAAAATTCAACTTTGATCACAGCAATAATTTACTTTTTAAAAATATATTCTCAGAAAAATGTGATTATGAAATGTAATAATATTTCACAATATTACAGTTTTTACTGTATTTCTGATCAAATACATGTAGTCTTGGTGCACAAAAGAGACTTCTTTCAAAGAAATATATATTTTTTTATATCACTCTGCACTTTCTTCTCAGATAGCAAAATAATTTCCTGTCAAATCAACATATTGTGACTATATTTTTTATTTATGTGCAAAGCAGACAGTCAGCTAATCATTATTGTAAATTAATGATATTTTACCTTAGCGTTCCTTTTAGATATTATTTAGTGAAAATTACCAAATTACTTTTTTCCCATATAGCAGTTTTTCTAAGCAAGATACTCAATCATTGGAGAAGGGAAGGAATTCTACATGCAGATAAAACATTTATGAGACAAACAAATGTACATTTTAGCAGTGGCATAAGCATTAGCATAACTAATGGTTAGAGAGTCGGACTCGTAATCCAAAGGTTGCGGGTTCGAGTCTTGGTCCAGCAGGGATTGTAGGTGGGGGGGGAGTGAATGTACAGCGCTCTCTCCACCTTCAATACCACGACTGAGTTGCCCTTGAGCAAGACACCAAACCCCCAACTGCTCCCCGGGCGCCGCAGCATTAATATCTGCCCACTGCTCCAGGTGTGTGTTCACGGACCGGTGTGTTCACTGCTGTGTGTGTGCACTTTGGATGGGTTAAATGCAGAGCACAAATTCCGAGTATGGGTCATCATACTTGGCCGTAAGCCAATGGATTATTGAAAATGAATGGACACTCGAAGTGTATGGCTTCCACAGTTAAACTTGGGAATTGATTTGTAATAATTCATCAGCCGGAGACAATTATTACTTATATAACAGACACAGCGGGTCTGTTTCTATCTTCTACATACACCTACACTACTCAGACATTTCTAGGGCCATTCCAGTGCACTCAATCTTTTGCTCCCAAAAAAACTCCCACTATGCCCCATAAAATACATTTTCTTACCAGGAAAAGATGCCACGTCTTTGCCAGAAATTGATGAGCAGTACTTTCAACAGCAACAACAAAGAACACCACACAATGGCGAAAGAAATTAACGCTTGTGCTGTGTTATACAGCAATGGTGTCTATAAACGCTATAGCTACATATGAACAAACTAGCTCATTAATCATATCACATACCATTGATATATCAGTGTCAATTTTTTTCTGCAGTCATGTTCACTAGAAAGATTCGACGGCATAGGGAACTACAGAGTGGAATAAGACATGCTTAGAGTGTGTTATACCTACAAACAAAAAGCTAGTGTCAAATCACATACAGAACGCTGAGATCTCACAGATAACTGTTACCAACCGTAAAGTTGAAGGATACAAACTCTGGTAAAGTGGCAGTCGAGACTTCACAGCCCTGCTGGCATTGATGCATGTGGCCCGCACCAGACTCGGCAACAGCGTTCCAGTCACTATCGCCCCGTCGAACAGAGGCCCAAAGAAAGGAACCTGCTTGAGACAGCAAATAATGAAGAAATATTGTTTTAAGTTTTAAAAGCAAAATCAATTTACATGAATTCTTGACCCCATGTTGCATGCGGTACGTGTACGCCACAAACAGACTGGAAAAACATCAATGCGCGGGACAGCTGAATCTAGCGGATGGATAATGCATCACTTCCATTTGCCAAGGCTTGCGTTTCTTGAGTGGATGAAATTATTTATTTGAGTGGAACAGCAGATAACAGTGACACGGCTGAGGGAATTTCACTAATTGCAGATGGTGACATGCTGCAGGAACCATACACTCAATGCACACAGCAGTCAAGTCTCGTAAAGGTGACGTGTCTGTGAGAAATTCAAATGATACACGCTCGGTTTCTCTGGGGATCTAGTGGCAGACACAGGAGGAGGAAGATGAAAGGCAGCTTGACCGCGATGAGAGTGGCGTGCCGACAGTGCAGTAATGGACTTCCAGCATTAGTGCTTTCAGAGAACAGACAGGAAGAGATACCATCCAGCCACAATCTACATCTCCTGACAATCAGCGAAACATCGCACATCCTGACCAAGATCTTAAGACACCTCGGGAGAGGCATTTCACGTAATATATGAACATCTGGTAAGTTATGGTGGACGGCTGTGGTTTTTAATGTAACGTTATGTCATTCTCTTCACCATGAGGGACGTACCTGGGTTTTTTTCATGATCTGAACAAAAAACATGTGGTTTTTCATCGGGTAGATGATGATGAGGACATCTCCGAAGTCGGTGGGAATGATTCCTCGTCTGTAATCCCGCGTGTGCTCCGACCACACGATGTGCACTTCATCGTTTCCCAAGTGACGAAGCTATGACCAATCAGAGGCAAAAGCATCAATAAATCTGACATGCAAACCAATAAAATACTGTCAACATTAGTCAGAAACATCATGAGGGCTGCACATCAGGGAAAAAACAATCACAGAGAATTGTTTTCACAATGCATATGTACTGAAAAATGAATTCTTATAAAAACATTGCAAAAGCACCCTGGGCATCAACAAATAGGACTCAGTCTCGCAAACCTGTACGTTTTCTTCATGATCAACAATAATTCCAGAAAGAAATAAAATACATTTATTTTAGTACATAACAGCTGAAATTATTTTGGGAATTTTCAATCTGAAGTCAAATGAGCTACAGA
>CM050428.1:32636250-32762738 GCA_027564155.1 Gymnocypris eckloni scoliostomus
CAAACACTTAATGAGCAAGAAATACTTTTACCTCAAAATATATTTAAAGTGTTCTTATCGAAAATAAAGTTTGAACTACAAAAAAATTGTCATAACCATATGAAACCAACATGAAAAAAGAGGAGATGAAGACTGGAAGAATCTTACAGACCATTGAATAAAAAAATATAGCAATATTTTTACATTTGGTTGGTATACCACATGCAGTAGTCAAAAGGATGGATCCTCACTGTCACTTCTGCAACAGTGTTAAGAAGATTTTTCAAAACACCATTTGACTTCCACTGTAAAAAAATGCTTTTTATTTTTTACAGTGCTAAAAAAGATTTTTTTTTCCATTTTCAGTTGACCAGTAGTGTATAGTTGCATAATGGATAAGCTTTAGTAAAAGTAGAAATGGCATAAACTCTTAAAACAAAATTAACATTCTATGCACTTGGCTTGTTAAAGCTGTTGTGTTTTCAAAGATTCACATTCATTCTAAACTGATAGAGTCATAAACTGAATAACTTTAGTGAATAAAAAATGCCTACTATGTTTATTGGGTTGTTTTGCCTATGCAGTTAAAAACTTGACATTTTGCTTTGTTTGACTGTGCTGTATAGCCTACTGTTAATAAAGCTTCATTGTCAGAAGTCACATATGTATATACTTTCCGTGTGTGCAATCCGGACACATGGACAGCGCGGACGCAGACTACTTGTATTTATAGTACCAAAAGTGTACGCTGGTTGTCTGCTCCGCAGACGTGTTCTATACATGTGCAGTAGATTAGCTTGAACAGTAAACAAACATGTCAACAAACAATTGCCCAGAGTTATTGCACATCTGGCTGTCTTTATATTGAATTATCGACGGTTTGTAGAAGTGCTGGTAGCGACTGACTTCTTCGCACATGGTTGTAACATGGGGAGAGTTGTAACAGCACCATTTCCACA
The DNA here is from genome assembly GCA_027564155.1 of Gymnocypris eckloni scoliostomus. NCBI lineage: Eukaryota > Metazoa > Chordata > Actinopteri > Cypriniformes > Cyprinidae > Gymnocypris > Gymnocypris eckloni. The sequence continues at coordinate 32,637,189 of CM050428.1, forward strand.
TATAAGGGGAAAAGCTAGGAGTCCTGTGGTAATTTCATTGTTTACCAAATTCCTCCACAATCTTGGAGTTGTAACACATTTTAGCATTCCCTTACATAGTACTGAGAACTTTCATGTTGTCTATATGGATCTTTTTTGGCAGCTCAAAGCCAAAGGAAGTGTTGGTAAAAGTGAAGTGACATACAGACAATTACGGTGACCCTTACTCAGAATTTGTGCTCTACATTTTATCCATCCAAGTGCACACACACAGCAGTGAACACACACACAGTGAACAAACACCCGGAGCAGTGGGGGTGGGGGCCATTTACAGTATTCTGCGGTGCCTGGGGAAGCAGTCGGGTGTTCGGTGCCTTGCTCAAGGGCACCTCAGTCGTGGTATTGAAGGTGGAGAGAGTGCTGAATATACACTCCCCCCACCGACAATCTCTGCCAGACATGGCAACCTTTCGATTATGAGTCCAACTCTCTAACATTAGGCCACGACTTCCCCCTGTGTGCCCTATGCAATTTCTGGATCCACAAAGTCTGCATTCTAGGATTAAAAACGTTGTTTTGACATCATTGTGAATCTGATTGAGAAAATTCATACATAGACACAATCTCACACACAAATGTACACAGTTTTTTGTTAGATATACACATTATTTACCTCTGTACACTGGAGTTGAGTGTTCAGTAAGCATAAATACTGTTTAAGGAGGTTTGTTCTAGTAGTCTAATTTACACACACACACACACACACACGCACACACTCCTGTATCGAACAGAAAGTGGATTGGAGATGTGGTCATTCATAGAAAGTGTGACTTTTTTATTGTTTTGTTCTTTTGGATTGTTTCAATAAACCTGATTTTGAAGGAAAACTTTATGAGGTGGCTTCTTTTGTCTAACTGTTACAACTTACCCCAGTATGAGTTGCAGCTTACCCGGCAGTGGGGTAGATTGTAATAGAGGCACTCCATGTATTTAACATCAACTTATAAGGGCTGTGATATTCTTGCAGAGGTTTGAATTGACGAATTTCGCAGTGAACAAACATGGGTGCTTTGTATAAAAGTTTGATCACTCTAGCTCAAATATTCAGCCAGTTACAGATGCTGAAACAAAAAGTGTTACAACCATACCCGGTCTCCCCTACACAAAGTCAAGGTCACCAAATTCAAGCACATTCTGAAAGCTGCACTCAGTACGTTTTCTCTTTCTGTTACAGTAGACTTTCGCTCATGAAATTTGTAAAATTATGCTTTTGCGTGATGCTACATCCACAGCATCAGGTTAAAATATAAAGACCTCTGGCATATAATCTAATAGCACAACAATAATGAAATATTCCTTTGTGCACCTTCAATTCCAATTATTTGCTATATAATAAGATTAAAATCGGAAAGTAAGAAACGCTAATTTTGATGTTGCCATATGTTGTTCCTGGTTTTCGAGTATAATTTCACACATATGTCACATTTCCAATTTTCACTTCTAGCATCAGGAGATTTCGTGTAAGAAGGTGTGTGGATATGGTGGCCGAGAGAGTTCAACCCGCTGCAAATAAAAAAAACTCCTGCAAATAAAAAAAACAACTTCATTAAGTTGTTGTGTTGGGTTTGTACACAGCGTGCAAGTTTTATGCGCATGCTCCAAGTTGTCTTCTCGATTTTTAGTGTATCTTTGTGGCAGAATTACAGGCCCACATACTGGTCTGGCATGTATACTACATTGTTTGAGTAAGTTTTGTGTGTACACAGACATTTATTGAGACAACACAGTGTTTATGGAAGAAAAGGGGAAAAAGATTGGATAGGGAGAGCTATGGATTCGTGTGAATGAGCCCTAAATAAATTGTTTTTACGATAACTGGATTGCTAAGCATTTTGGATGTGTAGCGAATATTTGCTAAAACTAAACTAAAACTAGCAAATGTTAAGTTAAGCAAGTTTTACACAATTAAACTTGTAAACTTTGTCAGCTGTCATCTCTACATATTTGGCTTTCCAAAAAAAATTTTTCAAAACTTGGCACAGATGTTTGTTGTCAATTAAAATTTCTGCCCATGACAGATGGTCTTACCCTCACGATAAAAACAAAGCAGCTCAGAGATGTCAGAGAACAAATGTGATAAATGGATGGTGGTATTTCCCTATCGCAATGATCGGTTTCAGAGACATTCTGAGTCATTTGCTGAAGATTCTATACGTTTTATATCCTCTCTTCTCTGTGAGCCCATGCTGCTGCTTTGTTATGCAGCTCAGGTGCCAGGCGGCTCAATTCTCACTTAGTTCTTCCTGCTTTCAAGCCGCTCTCATTGGAGCGTGGCAGGAACGCATCTGATGTTGAAATAATCCATTACATTTGATCCTTCATGCTGTGCTGTTCGTCGTGTCGGAAAATTTTACAGTACTTCCCGACTGTATGTTCAGCCCAAAGGACATCAAAAGGAACATCAGACCAGCGACCATATGTATCACTGTCATAAAACCATTTCTCAACTCCGCCGGGACCATTTTTATGCCTACACTGTAGACATGGCAACCTCGGCACGTTTTATATTCAAATAAGGGCGGCTCTGGTTTTAACTGTGAAATATGGAAGTATTATAGTGTGTGCGAATGCATCTTTCCTACATTAATGTGGTGCCTTAGTTAATCTCCCCACATCTGGCGTACAATAAGGCGGTGCGCACCCGACAATGTGTTTGCTTTGCTCAAGTGGCTATGGGCCGTGATTAACTGAACCTCAGTGAGAGGGTCCGGGCTCAACTAATGTACTCTTCATCACCTCAGCCGCACAACTTGGCCCTTAAACTGAAAGTTCAACGCCCAGCCACCCACAATCCGATGTGCACTCTGAAGATTAAAAACTATTTCCATCCTTCCACCCTACAACTAGTGTATAAATGTAGCTTTTAATATTTTCAGAGATGAAAAAGTTAAGCATAACATACAGTCAGGTTGATGCAAAATAAACCAGACCGGGTGTATCAGGATTTGTTTACTTTGCAGTAATAATTAAAATACTGATTTGATTTGACATAATTTATATCATATTAAAGCTATTTCTCTATTACTTACTCCATTACAGCAGAGAAAACAATCTGCTTAGTAACAAGACAAACACTTCAATAATATAATATGTATATTATTAATCCTCAAATTATTTTTATGGAGTAGTGAACTACCATATTATATGTTTTATTCTATTTTAAATGTAAATTAGAAATCCAACATTATGAGGGTGGGGGTGTATTTTTTTATTTTTATTATGTAATTTTGTTGAAGCATGTTTTGGAAAAGTTGATAAATAAGGTACAAAATAGGATTGCACCATTATTAAAGTTGCTAACACTATAAGTCGATAATTGTGTTGAGAGATAACCTAATCAATAAATAAATAGCTATTAGTACAATTGTATAAATTAAACTAAATGCACTGAAATACAGGCTTTATATTTAGGCACCACATTATAAAGCACAGTATGAAAAATGGATATTCATTATAAGATCTGCTAAAGATTACGTTTATATTTTGACTTTTAATAAATGAATAAATAAACAAACTACTAGTGCATAATAAAATAACAAAATAATCATTATTACAGATTCATTTCAGATTGTAAAAAAATTTTCTCCAATAATATTTATTTTTTAAATGAATATAATATAATATAATACAATATAATATAGAGTATGTTGACGTTTTTTTATGTACTTTTTATATTTTGGACCAGTCCCATCTTTCACTACATAAATTAAATTAAATGTAAAATCATGGCACCCCTTACACACTGTAAAATGTTAATATACATTTTAAATATACTTGTATATAAATATATAAGTACACATTTTAACTATATGCATGCATGTCATGTTATATATGTGCTCAAAATGCAATATTTCTTCATTTGTCACCTCTCAGATTGTGTGATTTGGAGCTCATAAGTGGCAGCTCAACACCATTTTTCACACAATATCTCAATCAAACTTCATGAAATTAAATACGCAATTAGTTTTCTTACAAGCAGTAAACTTAGACTCGTCACCATGGTGCTGATGGGAGCAATTTGGGAGTATGCATAGTTCTCTCTGCCTCATCTCTGCATGCAGGTCAAGTGGAAGCCTTTCCGGTATGATTAGAGATGCTTCCAACAGTTATGTCATGTGACTGGCACATTTGATTGACTGACCTGCACACTGACTGAGCATGCTGGGAGAAAAGCCTGTAGGTGGGTCAGTCTGTCTGGTCTTTGAAGAAGACAGCGCACTTACATTGACAGCCCAATGCTCGCATATATGCACAAGACTAGCCAAGTGTATTTATTCGATACACTTCAGGATTTGATGCAAAATATGTTTGACTTTTGAAGCATTTTTTACTTGCACAATTTTTGCACAAACCCATAACAAAAAATATTAAATTATGACATGTATTTTTTATGAATCTGACTTAAAAATTCAGGAAATACTACTATGAATCAATTTGATGAGTGAACTCACTGAATTTACATCTCATGTAAACAAGTCCTGAAAATAAGTGCAAAATAATACAAATAAACTTTGTTTACATAATTTTATAAAATGTATTTATTTATATGTTTGTTTGTTTTTGACAAAACTTTTATTTGTTGTGTATTTTTTATGTGTTTTTTTATGGGGCTACAGTAAGTTAACGTTTTCTTCAAAAATGCTTACAAAAAAAGAAAAGAAAAAATGTGGGAGGAAAAAATCGCTCTTAAAAAACAAATAGGAAGAGTAAACTGACCAAATCTCCATTATCTTGTTTATACTTAGTATGGACTCTTCTTTGATGTCACCATATTGTCCATAATTAAGGTTGCGTCATTTATTTTCATAAATATGTGTGCGAGTTCAGCTCTTGTGGGCGGGCTGCATGCTTTATGAGGTGGATAATAAACCAGAGAGACTTTTCTGCAACCAGTAAAAAGGACCAGTGGCTGTGTCATAAGAGCAGAACATTGAGGAGGTGATTACGGCCTCATTGGGCTGTTAGCAGGAATGGGCCAGCCATATTTAGAGAGCCATAAAACAGGGGCAGGCTGACAGCTTTACAGCATGTGGTAATGCTTAATGGAAGCTCTCATCTGCAGGCTTATTACGGTAAAAAAAATACACTGCCAAAAAAAAAAAAATACACTCTTTCAACGTCTCTTTTTCTTTCAAGCTTAAAAACATGAAATAATGGCATCAATGTAACCTGTCTGACTGTAGCTACTTAAGGTCAGATTGCTCCTGACAGCATCATATTGATATTATTGTTAACAAGTAAACTGAGATAAATTGGTTTCGTGGATATTAATATTTGTATTATTATTTATAAATCGACAAGCTTTAGATTTAATCTCATAGACAGTTCCATAAACAACATCAATTTCATATGAATTTAGCGGAACATAAGAGGAACCAGAATTGAAAATTATTTCATGATTTACCCCATTTATGCTTGGAAATTCAGAATTTTCTAAGCAGATATTTTTCATATTTCAGTTCCCCTTCATGGGAACTTCGAACTGCGTCCCCTAGGGGTCGCTATGGGGAACGCTGTCAGCGTGACTCGTGTGTGAAGCATACATATAAAAACACCACCTGTTGGCCGGCGACAGCCTATGACGTCACTACCGGCACGACCACAGTATAAGGGGCGCTGGGAGAACACATCATCAACTTTTTTCGTCTTCACTGACTGCTTTGTTTGAAGCGTGCAATCTGGTAAGAGTACAGTTTTCTCTCTATTATCATGGCGAGCACTAGCAAGGCGTTTAAGAAGTGTGTGGATCCGTGTCCTCGTTATTTGACAGACGATGACACACACAATCTTTGTGTCTTTTGTTTGGGCAAAGAGCACACACGCGATGTCCTTGAGGGGAAAATCTGATTTTTTTTCTATGAAAAAAGCTCCATTCTCGTCTGTCCCTCTTTCGAGGAAAGAGTGGCAGCCGTCCTGCTTCCGCGATTTCGGGACCCACCGCTGCCGAGGCACAGAGGCGGATGAAATCGTGGGGTTCGCAGTTGGATCTGGCCGATGAGTTAGAGAGGGACCTCCCCTTTTCGCGCGCTTCGGCCGAGAACGAGAGTGAGCTGCTGAATTGTGATGATGCGATTTTTCTGACGTCATCAGATTCAGTGGCTAGTGATCTGCTGGTTTATGCCCAGGAAGAGCAGGAGATGTTTGAGGGCGAGGAAGTTGAGACTGAACCCTCTCAATCCTCCTGCACTACATATGACGAGTTATTGGAGGTTATGGATCATAAAATAATCTTTCTGGCCATAAACCCCCAGCTCGAGCGAGCCTTCCTTTCTTCCTAAATCTCCATGTGGGTGTTGAGAAGGAGTGGAAAAATCATTTTTTTCTTGCATTCATAGGTTTCAGCATACTAGTTATGCTGACATTGAGGGGATGCATGAAAATGGCTATGAGGATGCCCCTTGAAAGAGACAATAGCCAGCTATCTCTCTGAGGGCGAAATCCTCTCTCAAGGCTCCCTCCTTGCCATCTAAGCCCCTGAATCTTGCTTAAATGGCAGGGCATATGCAGCAGCAGGTCAGACCGTCGCTTCGTTGCACACTATGGCGGTGCTTCAGGCGTACCAGACTGATCTGCTGAAAGATCTGGATAAGGCTTTTCTATGAAGTCCAGGTCTGAGCCCGAACAACAAGGAGTCCTAGCCCATCTCGGTCTGGGGATCAGAGATGGGCTCAGAAGGCTAGTCTCGCGACTCGTGCCCCTACCCCCGCACAGGAGAGGCGCGGGTCAGAGAGAAGCAAAACCTGAGGGAGGTGTTCCAGACGAGGCGTCCTAAACGACACTTTCGTCCGGACTAGAGTAAGAACATCTACTCCTTTCCCTTAGGGGTCATCTACCCTCTTATTCCTCTCTAATTCCCCCACAACCACGTAAACTCCACCTGACCGAGGTTAGGTGGAAACTTTCAGCGCAGGGAACCAATGGATGAGTACGATCCATTTCTAAAGGCTATCGCAGTGATTACTTCACTCGTCGATACTAGATCCAGGCTAGGAGCGCTCCTTGTTGGTCGAGCTAGCATTGATCCCATCACCATAGAGGGTCACCTATGAGCATGCCGCTCCCTTCTGAGCGTGTGAGTTCCCTCTCATTCTGAGGAATGAGTTCTCCGCTCTCCAGAGTTCATTGATGGCCGAGCTAGCACTGCTCCCCTCACCATAGAGGGTCACCTATGAGCATGCCGCTCCTTTCTGAGCGTCTGAGTTCCCTCTCATTCTGAGGAATGAGCTCTCTGCTCCCTAGAGCTCTGAGATAGGTCGCTCTCCTTGTTGGCCGAGCTAGCATTGCTCCCCTCACCATAGAGGGTCACTTATGAGCATGCCGCTCCCTTCTGAGCGTGTGAGTGCCCTCTCATTCTGAGGAATGAGTTTTCCGCTCTCCAGAGCTCATTGATGTCTGAGCTAGCACTGCTCCCCTCACCTTAGAGGGTCACCTATGAGCATGCCGCTCCTTTCTGAGCGTCTGAGTTCCCTCTCATTCTGAGGAATGAGTTCTCCGCTCTCAGAGCTCATTTTGGTCGAGCTAGCATTGCTCCCCTCACCTTAGAGGGTCACCTATGAGGATGCCGCTCCCTTCTGAGCGTCTGAGTTCCCTCTCATTCTGAGGAATGAGTTCTCCGCTCCCCAGAGCTCTGTGATAGGTCGCTCTCCTTGTTGGTCGAGCTAGCATTGCTCCCCTCACCATAGAGGGTTACCTATGAGCATGCCGCTCCCTTCTGAGTGTCTAAGTTCCCTCTCATTCTGAGGAATGAGTTCTCCGCTTTCCAGAGCTCCTTGCTGGTTGAACTAGCACTGCTCCCCTCACCATAGAGGGTCACCTATGAGCATGCCGCTCCCTTCTGGGCCTCTGAGTTCCCTCTCATTCTGAAAAATGAGTTATACGCTCTCCAGAGCTCCTTATTAGTAGAGCTAGCACTGCTCTCCACACCATAGAGGGTCACCTATGAGCATGCCGCTCCCTTCCGGGCCTCTGAGTTCCCTCTCATTCTGAGGAATGAGTTCTCCGCTCCCCAGAGCTCTGTGATAGGTCTCTCTCCTTGTTGGTCGAGCTAGCATTGCTCCCCTCACCATAGAGGGTTACCTATGAGCATGCCGCTCCCTTCTTAGCATCTAAGTTCCCTCTCATTCTGAGGAATGAATTCTCCGCTTTCCAGAGCTCCTTGCTGGTCGAGCTAGCACTGCTCACCTCACCATAGAGGGGCACCTATGAGCATGCCGCTCCCTTCTGGGCGTCTGAGTTCCCTCTCATTCTGAGGAATGAGGTCTCCGCTCTCCAAAGCTCCTTATTCGTAGACCTAACACTGCTCCCCTCACCATAGAGGGTCACCCATGAGCATGCCGCTCCCTTCCGGGCATCTGAGTTCCCTCTCATTCTGAGGAATGAGTTCTCCGTTCTCCAGAGCTCATTTTTGGTAGAGCTAGCATTGCTCCCCTCACCTTAGAGGGTCACCTATGAGCATGCCGCTCCCTTCTGAGCGTCTGAGTTCCCTCTCATTCTGAGGAATGAGTTCTCCGCTCTCCAGAGCTCCTTGTTGTTAGAGCTAGCATTGCTCCCCTCACATAGAGGGTCACCTATGAGCATGCCACTCCTTCTGAGCGTCTGAGTTCCCTCTCATTCTGAGGAATGAGTAGTTATCCTCTCTTCAGAGCCGTCATAGAACGTTACCAAAAATATATATATATAAGTGCACACGTTAAAGCTCTGGGCACTTTCTAAAATCCACTCAGTGGTAAGATCGCACATCAAGTGTTCTGCGTTCTTTCTAAAATTCCATGTTATGGTAAGTGCACACGCTAAGGCTCTGGGCACTTTTTAAAATCCACCAGGTGGTAAGATCGCACATCAAGTGTTCTGCGTTCTTTCTAAAATCCTGTATGATAGGGTTACGCGCTGTAGCTTCATGCCCTTTCTTTGAGTTGGTCAGGCCCCGATTTGTGCCTTGGGCCCCACTCTAACTTTTTGTCCCAATATTTGGGTTTTAACAGTGTGTCGCTACCAAAGGGTCTGTTGAGACAGTTCCCTCAACGAGCTCGTGCAGAGCAAGTGGTAGCCCCTGGGTGACCAGCCAGGACCTAGTATCTACCACTAGGTGCTTGGCCATATCCCCTTAAAAGAATCTTTCTCTGATTCCAAGCCTTGAGCTCTACCCTGGGTAGGGTATGCAGCTCGGGTCTTTGGCCGAAGGGGATAATGTCACTGACAGCCGTCAACCATCCCAGGGACAACTCCCTTAGCCTGGTAGAGTTGGCTTAGTGCTCGCCTTTTGCATGAAATTGGCTTGCGCTCCCCTCAGCATGGTGGCGCGGGTATATCGTTCCCCATAGCGACCCCTAGGGGACGCAGTTCGAAGTTCCCATGAAGGGGAACATCTCAGGTTACGTATGTAACCATGGTTCCCCGAGTGGGGAACGAGACACTGCGTCCCCTAGGCTGTGTGCCATGCTTTGGACGCAAGCTTCAGAAGAAAAAATTGATGATGTATTCTCCCGGTGCCCCTTATACTGTGGTCGCCCCGGTAGTGACGTCATAGGCTGTCACTGGCCAACAGGTGGTGTTTTTATATGTATGCTTCACACACGAGTCACGCTGACGGCATTCCCCATAGCGACCCCTAGGGGACGCAGTGTCTCGTTCCCCACTCGGGGAACCATGGTTACATACATAACCTGAGACGTTCTTCCTTCTAAATAAAAAACAATAGAAGCCCAGTAGAAACCATCACAGCAATTCCAATGGTTTCCATTAAAATACTATTATAAACCATTAGCTTTTTCCAGTAAAACCATTACAAAATTCCTTTTTGTAGTGTGCTTTAGGCATTTTTCCAATATAGAATTTAATTAATACCACTATAATTCCCATTTTAACCATTAAATCCATTACATTTCTATTGTGTTTTGGGCAAGGTCCTATTGTTTTTTCAGCAGGGTTGTGTCTATTATCAAGCGCCAGAGGATCAGTATCAGAAATGTACTGATTTTATGGTGTTAAATGAAAAAAAACAAAATGATATTGTAACAAACACTTGAGTTATTGAATTTACCTTTTTAATTTAACGTTGTCACCTGACCCGAATTTACCATGGTAAAGGCTCAAACATTGGCAACTAGATGAAGAGAATCAAGCAGAGAAACATCAAAGACCAGTATCAGAAATGCATTGATTTTATGGTGCATTAAAATTAAATGCATTGTGATTTTATTAAACATTTGGGTTATTCTTAGGGATGTAGCGATTTTATCAACCTTGTGATATCGCGATAGCAAAACGGTCTCGATGTTAGTGATGGGAAGTCCGGTTATTTTCTGTGAACCGGTTCTTTTGGACTGTTTCAATGAACGGTTCAAAAAAACAGTTCATCGATTCTTTACGACCGAACGTAATGACGTCATTCGTGATTACGCAATGATCAATCTATCGTCCCAGGCCAAGATGAAGTCAGTAATCATAACTTCAAGTCAGTTAAAACATCATACTGTAATCATGATCTTTAAAGTTTACAATTAAGTTTTGCAAACACACAAAATACAGCTGCAGTGATGTGCATACGAGGATTTAAGTCTTGTAGATTTATAGTGAATAAATTAGTTATCTGCGCAGAAACCATAACCCACTTACTATACATAATCCATTGCGATTTTTGTTATTAAATAAACTTACTTTTTGACCTCATTCAGGTCTTCTGTTTACCCACGCTATAGCATTAGCACAGAATCAGTTTTCCATAAGAACTAGCTTGGTTCAGAAGTGCTGTGTCAGTTATAGTAGGCAATCACTGTTTGCTAAATCACACATGCGCAGTATGATCAGCTCATTGGTTCTCAAATCGGACATGTCCGAAAGAAACAGTTCTCGGTTCAGTGTACTGGATATCCGAGACCGATGCAACCGATTCTTGATTCGAAAACAAGAACCGCTCTAACCGGCACACTGCACGCACTTTCAGTGTATCAGCTGCTCTGCTCGTGCTCATTATCACTTCCGTTTCATACAAACTCAATTGTGTGAATGTGTCATCAATAACTATAATTATAGCACAGGTATTTCATATATCATCCCTTATTCCTATAAAAAGCACAATATGGCTTAATTGCTTCATCAAGTCTGCTTGCCCAGTGCATTTCAAAGCGAAGCGCACATTGTTGAGGCGATCCACTCGTGATCCGGTGTTTTCCACGCCTCAAGGTGCGTTCACACCAGACGCGAATGACGCGAATCGCGCGAATGATTTACATGTTAAGTCAATGCAAAGACGCGACAGACAATCCTGCGGTGCTATTCACGCGAATCGCGCAAATGATTTACATGTTAAGTCAATGCAAAGACGCGACAGACAATCCTGCGGTGCTATTCACGCGAATCGCGCAAATGATTTACATGTTAAGTCAATGCAAAGACGCGAAAGACAATCCTGCGGCGCTATTCGCGCAAATGAGGCGGCGCGAATTGAATTGAATTGTAGTGAATTTCGAGCGAATGGCGCGAATTTCTCGAGCGAATGGCGCGAGTAAACTCAAAATGTTCAAGCGTCCAACTTCGCGCGAATAGCACGATTTATTCGCGTCATTCGCGTCTGGTGTGAACGCACCTTCAGAATGGCTCTCTTCACGGTGAGTGAACTCATTTATTGCATATGCTGTGAGTTTAGCAAGCATTTGGAAATGCAACAGCCAAAATAAGCTTTATTTTCGTGGCAGATGTTTTCAGCATTTCCCTAGATTTGTAGTGAGCGTTTTTGTAAGCATGTTTTCATTAAAGCTGGAGTTTTCCTTCAAAATAAAAGCGCTACTGCAGTTGCCATCTAAATAAATGCTTAAAAGTGCAGTATAATTGCTGACAGCTAGCAGATTAAATACAGTCCAAATTCAAAATATATATTTCAAGTGTAAAAATTAGGAAAGAAATATTGTAATTTGCCTGCTGTAGTGTAAAGCAAAAGCAATAGACCTATGAACCAGGAGTGTAGCCAGAAAGGAGACTCTGGATGTGCATCAGAAAAACTGGGTGTGCCACATTTATTGTCAGATTAAAAAAAAAAAAAAAAAAAATTTTGCTTATTGGGTATTAATATGTTAGTTTAACCATTTCATTTGTGTGTAGGCTACATGTGTCTGTTAACCTATTCTCCGTTTTGGATGTCTTAAATCACTATTTTATATCTGCAACAAAGTGAGTGAGTGTGTGTGTGTGTGTGTGTGTGTGACAGAGAGAGAGACAGTTTTAATGAATTCTCCATTGTGAATGTGTTCTATTGTCAGCCCTGCATTTCACATTGGCCTACCAGGGGTCTCAACCCTGCTCCTGGAAACTACCGTCCTACAGATTTCAGCTCCAACCCCAATCAAACACACCTGAACCAGCTAATCACAGTCTTCAAGGCTACTTGTTAATTTCAGACAGGTGTGTTGGAGCAGGGTTGGAACTGAAATCTGCAGGGTTGGAGATCCCTGATACAAACTCTTAAAAAGAGAAGACTTGCAAAGAGTATTGTCACCTGTCATTTATTTCAAGTATCTATATCTGCAACAAAATATGTGTGCATGTATGTCCGTATATGAGTGTGTCTGTGTGTGTATCTGTGTAAGCAAGCTTAATGATTATTAATATGATAGTTTAACAATTTCATTTCTATTTGTGTGTGTGTGTGTTTCTGTGAGCCTATTGTCCATTTTCGATGAGTTTCACTGTCAGCTATGCATCCAGCTATGTTGGCCTAGACCCTAAAAGCATACCACCTTAGGCCTTAAAATTCTTGAACCCTGGTTATCGCTGCTTGCAGCTTTATTTTTGTTGTTGTTGTTTTTTTCCATTTTCCGAAGCTTTCTCGCTCAAGAGGGTCACCGACAATCACATACAGTATAACCTACAACAGCTCTTTAACTGCGCTCTATAAACGCGCTCACTGTAGCCTCATCATTAACTACACACATCATAAACCCCTTTTAGGCAAGTACAATTTATGTCACATATTTTAATAAGACTAAACTCCTATTTAACCTGATGATCACAGGTTTAATAAAAATACATTTTAAGTTTCTAATTATAACACCGCATTTCCACGGTTGCAACGAACAAATTATACAGTGAGCAAAGCACATTTACTTTATCAAAGAATAATCATTGACTTCAGTGACTAGGCGATGTAAAAATATATTATGTAAAAACAGCTGTAGCTGCTCTACTAAATAAAAACAAAATGCTTTTAAATAATCCCTCCTTTTTTAAATCATTAACATTTTGCACATCCTGCAATGGTGACTTAAACTGTACATGGGCCTACATATAATGTTCGTTTGAAATTACTTTTGGTGGAATAAACAATCTTGAATAGATGTCTTGCAAGACACATTAGAGAAAGCAGTAAAATATTTTTTATACATTACATTCAGGATCGCCAACAACATAGCACAGTACATTTAATGGTGCCTGTTAGCTGCTCAAAGGGCGAGACGGCGTGGTCTGGCCTTGAATGCCTCAATTATGTTATTAGTATTTTTATTTTTTTTGAAAATAATTTAAAATTGTAGTTAAATTTTAAATTAAAAAATATTGTAAGCACTGCTTAATCTGTAAATTGTGAGGTCCCGGAACAAAGCGGGGTAGTGAATCCGTCCGGCAAGTTTTTTTAAATATTATTATTGAACTTTCAAAAATACAAAATTCAACAGCAAGTTCATATATATATATATATATGCTTTTATTTATGTAGGCTACACAGAGAAACAATACATAGAAAAACAAGATGCGCTTTCTGCCATTTCATGCAGTCTCGTGACAGCAATGAACCGGCTACTTTATTAAACGAACGAAGAACCAAAAAAATAAACATCTTTAATTACGTAGTCGGAATTAAAAGGTGCATTTCTTTATTAAAGTCAACGTCGCATTCTGCAACTTTATCTTTTCAGCCGACACTGACTGAGAAGAAATTACTAGTTTATTAACGAATAATTAAAATGTTTTATTTTGCCTTTCCCCAACATTCATAATCATTAGCGCTTTAGACGTGCTTGCGCGGAATAGGCTATACGCCTGTAAATTAAAGGATGGTTAGTAGCCTAAGTTATTATATTAATCAATTTATGTGTGACTAGTGAAATCTTTAGTCGGGGACAGGCCTTCTTGGCACAAGGAACCGATCAATTTTTTTAATAAAATGCTGTCAATTCGAAAAGTGCGCCTGCTAATCACGTCACATTATATTGCAATGCAGAGTTGTGAATGCGTAATAATAAGTAAAATGTTTTTAATTTATTTCCTTTCTTATGGGTGCAATCGCGGTGCTTTGGTCTTTCTTGGGGGTGCTGAAGCATCTGCTAGCCCCTCCTTTGTGCTGCCCATGTTTATTACGATTAAAAAAATAATAATTCTGCATCTGTTTTTAGGTGTGCAAGCTGCCACTGTGGGTGGCACCGGCACACCCTGGCACACCCGTGGCTACGCCCCTGCTATGAACTATTAATTTTCATTTATTTAACAGTGCAATACAGGATCGGTGCCAAGGGGGGGGGCATTCGCCGGCCGTGCCCCCCCAAACGAGTTACTGTGCCCCCCACTTTCCATCTTGCTGAACGAGATCGATTTCAAAAGCGAAAGTGAAACCAATAAAACAGCACACAAAAGAAAGCAAATACATGCTTTAGCAAGTGTCAGCAACTGCACGTCAATCACAGATGGCACGCTTCCCACCCGAACCCCCCTTCCTTCCCTAAACTGCTTTTATATTGTAATTTATATTGTAATCTTCAGTTAACATCATTATATCACTAATGAAAATAATTCCAAATAAACTTACAGCAACCGTCAAATTTCCAAGCATGCTGTGTTCCTGAATGATTCGTAGAGGGGTGTCCGAATCGGGTGAGTGAATAATATGATTCAATGATTCACTCATGAATACACTTGTTACCACCACCTAAATGGCCAAGAATGAAAAATTCGAATTAAAATAAAGCTATGTAAACTTGAATTTTTACAACACTATAAGTATGACCCATCAGGTTATTAAAGTTTGACACACACTTGTTGTCTTCACCCTCACTTGAACACTTCTGCAAATAGAGGAAATATGTCATATAAGTTGTCAATTGCAAGTGTTGGTAATTGGACAAGGCGTCTGTCAAGACTCGTTCACTCCGCCAGCGTCTCGCAGCATTCATTTTTATACCATGGACGCTAAACATTCTTGCAAAGTGTCTAAACTGAATTATACATGTCATGCAGATAATCATATGAGGAGTTTAACAGCAAATTAGTCATTTAGAGAACAAATTTTATTTTTGAACATGACAAATTTACAGAGGTTCATAAATGGCTACGGCCTGTGTCCATCCATGATCCATCCATTGTTCCGTCATTCTATCTATTGTTCTATAGGTCTATCTTTCTAAGATATTTTAAAATCTAAATAGAAGTAAGATTATGCCTATGTATTTTTTTTAAGCTTTACAATGAATAAATCTTTGTGTAGAGTCCGAAATCTGTGAATGGTACGATTCAAGTGTCATCTATCTATCTATCTATCTATCTATCTATCTATCTATCTATCTATCTATCTATCTATCTATCGTTCTATCTATCGTTCTATCTATCTATCGTTCTACCTGTCATTCTGTTGTTCTATTGTTTTATCTGTCCATTGTCTGGTTCGTTCTATCAATCTACCATAGAAGAGATTTTAGAGCCTACACAGAAGTAAATATTATGCCATATAAATATTTATTTTTTATGTTTTAGTCACACATAACTGTCCTTGTAAATGTAAAATAGTTCCATATATTATTCCATTCTATTAGGAAATAGGCTACTACATACAGGTTTAGAATGACACAAGTGTGTCAATGTTCATATTTGGGTGAACAATTATTCATATAATATAACTATTTAGATGAGTGGAAACAAACCTTGAACGTGTGCACTTGAGAGTGTGCTCTATACAAACAAAAAGACAAGACGAGCCGAGTCTAGAGACATTGTTCAAATACGTCCAACTAGCTAGCCTACATAATGAGTTTTATTTCAGATTTCAGCTTTAATCAAACTGAGAGAGAATAAGACATGGAACAGAGTTTCTAAAAGAGTTAAAAAGAGCATTTTTAGACAAAACAATAAAATATTCACATTCACAGGCTAATCTGAATAAGCAATGAAAGAGAGCAAACATTTGGATTTCTATCCTCAATGGAGCATGAAACTCAAATCCAGCTCAAAGTTTCTCCTCTGGGCTGAATTGCAATTAAAGGAGGAGGTGGGACGGAGGAGGAACATCAAAATAATTTTCAAGTGTGGAGCAGTAAGAGATGGTTTATATGTCCTTTGTGTTGTGATTGGTGGGAGTATATGAGCATCCTCTCCCAAACTATCATTTGGAACTCAATTTAAGGGTTTATACAGATCTCTCACTTTCTCTCGACTGACTGTCTCATTCCCGGTAGGACCAGTCAAGGGTGAGAGCAGCTCAACTGGGTCATTACCCTTTGGCCCACGACATCACACAGCTGACGCAGATAAGTCTGGGCCAGCAGAAGCGTGAAATGCTGTTCAGATATCGCTCACACCACAATACAATCATACTTTGTCTCAGAGCGTTAGAAACAATACGAGGAAGAAAATCAAAATTCTGTCATCATTTATTATCCCTGATGTCATTCCAAACATGTACTTTTTCTTTTTCTTTTGAACACAAAATATAACATTTGACAGAATGTCCTGCATTTTCCAAAAACATTTTAAGACTAAGTAGAAATAATCCATTATGATCAGCTTAGACATAATGGATGCTCCAACATTTCGTTGTCTCTTCGTGCCATAAGAGATAAAAATCCTCAAATGTGGAGATGAGCAGAAGGAAGCCAATTCATTTTTTATGCAACATGTGATATTTATGTCATGCATGGAGGTAAATTGGACATTGATCACATTCAGTCAGCTTCGTAAGACACTGCAAATACACTTGAATGTTTAACGTCAATGACATTTTATTTGTAATGGACATGACATTTCAAACAGCGACAACTCTATGATTATTATAAATGCAGTTTGAGAACATCATATTAATTTAGAGCATACATAGGTGCATAATGTGTGTTTTCTGTGGTTCTCAATGCTGTTCTTCTCTGTTTAGTGTTTTAATACCGCCTGCTAATGTGCTGCATTTACATAAAAAGTTGACGACAGGCCTCAAAAACTATAATTTACAGCTTTAGCTAAAAGCACTCTAAATACAATTTTCATATATTTTTTACAGATGTCCGATTAGTTAATCAGCATCAAGCTGCTGCTAGGGGCTGCGATGCAAATTACAATCATTATTTCCAATGTGTTGCAGGAAGAACTCTCTAAAAAGAGAGTTTTAGCCTCAATTAAGCTTCAATCTAAATGTTAGGTGACTATAATTTATGAAGCAGGTCATCTTTTGTTGGTCTTGCAACAACAAAACTCTCTAAAACAGTCCAAATTCAATATTTAATGGTGTGATTTTATTTTGGCTAAACAAACTTTCAAATTCCATCACTTATTTATTGATTGACTTATTTTTGTAATGCATGTTTGTATTATTAAAATGCTCTATTAAGTATTTTTGCAAATATTATCCATTTATCTATTTCCGTGTAAGCGAACAAATTGTATATTCCCCTGTAAATGCGAATCCTACGCTGAAATGAGTTGCTTTTGAAATCACGTGGCGTGCTCATCCCATCTGAATTAAACCCATCTGAGCCGCTGACATGCTCAGAGGATGTGATTCAGTAGCTCGCTTATGTGGCGTAGGTCCAGTGGTAATTAGCTGAATTAAAATGAAATGTAAAATGTAAAATGAATCATAGCGTCCCAAAAATGTAGTGTTATATGCTTAACGGTGATAAAGGAAGTTTTTAGTAGGCCTAGCCTATCGTGTTACGCAGATGATAGGGTGTTAAGCGCGGTTGCCAAGTGGTTACTTACCAGCAAGTCAAAAGAGCCCACCTTCAAGTCTCTATCGGATAATGAATAAATCATTGGGTTATGTATTATAATATTAATTGAATTGTGAAAATGATGGTGGTGGAATTTTCGACTAAAACAACCTGACTTAAATTGACACACAATGTTACCATAGTGACGCTTGCCTTCACAAACCACTCTTATGATATGTAAAGTAATACACATTTTGACAAATTTAAAAATGGTCTATCACATTGAACTGACACTTGACCTTGGCGTAGTGTAGGAAATAAAAGGTAGGTGTCATAAAATAATGTGCTGATGCAGTTATTAAGTTTGGCGGGATTGTTGATGCGGATGGGGAGGTCTGAGGGAGCGTGAAATATCACATATGCTCAAAGATCAAAGCTGTGCTGATGGTTTAAGGAGCCAGTCATAAATCAATCTCAAAGAACATTCACACCAGACGGCCAGTTCTGTTTTGATGTTGTTTCCCTTGAGGAGGAGGGGGGGCTGAATTAAAGCACTGACTGACTTTTTGAAAGAGCTCATAAGGACGAAAATGCTGGAATCCGAAGATTACGGAGCAGTTATTAATGGGTCAGTCAGGATAATTGCATTTGCTACCTGAATTGTGTATATTTCACTTGCAGACATTGTGATGAAGGCTGTTACTGCACCACTGATTGAGCGGGTTCAAACGCGGTCTGATTTAATGAACCACTTATCTGGTAAATCTAAATCCACTAAGACCAATTACAGAGCTGCTGATTCACATGGAGTTTGAGTCATCGGACTTCTTCCAGTGAGATTCACATTAAGAACAGTGAACTGGTCAGGACATTCCTTTTTGTATGGGTTCCATGACTGGAGGTGGTTGAACTCTATGTTCAATCATTTACTCACCCTTATGCCATTTCTGACAGTGGTGGTCAGTAACAAAGTAGCTTTACTTCGTTAGTGTACTTAAGTAATTTTTTTAAAAGTATCTGTACTTTACTGGAGTAGTTTTATTTTGAGTAACTTTTACTTTTACTTCACTACATTCCAAAGTATAAGATCGTGCTTTTTACTTCACTACATTTCATAAAACATATTGTTACTCCTTATTGTCCATATTGTTATAGTACATCACCGTGCTCCAAGACGCGGAAGCAGTGGATGATTCAAACTGATTATTTTCAATGAACCTGTTAAATCGGTTCGCAAATCACAACAAACGATTAATTAACGAATTGGAATGATCCGATTGCAGCTGTTCACGAGTCGACAACTCAGTTATTCAAATGAACCGTTTAGAGTGAGTCTCCAGTGAACTGAACTCACAAGTAAGAACCGGGAGATCCTTTGAGCGCGCGAGTGTCTGATGCTGCAAAAAGTAAGTTTAACGAGTTCGTTTGCCCATATAATCATTAGGTAATCGAGTAAACTTTATTTGGCTTGCTGTCCGCTGATGAGGGGCTCGATGAAGCAGCTTCGGCTCGAGCTCTGATATACCCCCCCAGGGACTTGATAAAAGGTGATTACGAAGGGCAAGGTACCTAAGAAGAAGGTGGAGATTGGGGAGGTGGAGGGATGCTGAAACAGCTGGGACTAGAGAGAGGTAAGCAGCTGCTTATATACTCTGGCTGTTGATTGAATGATTAGATGGGCTCGCTCCTCCCTAACTTACGTATTAGAACTTCATTAAACTGTCGAATTTTAGGATTAATTATTGTAACTGAAAATAATAAGGTCAAGATTGTCAGTTGTTTGTAAACTAAATCTGATGTAAAGGGCGATCTATTTAAGCCCACTGAAATGCTTGAATGCACTCACACAGATCAATGTCAGTGTCTCTGTTTAGGTAAAAAAATAACACAGATTAAATAAAATAGCTCATGCGCGTTCATATTCCCTGCTGCTGTAACGTTAGCAGTTTTATTAAAATGCTACCCATTTAGCCATATGTGACATCTATTTTTGTATTGTTTATCAACAGTATACATTTTATATTGTTTAGATCAACTAGCTGAGTAGAATGTGACCACCGCGATATCAAACAGTATAATACTCACAGTGAGTGCAGATGTTTGGGATATACATGAATATTTATGCTCATTTTCAAACCTCGGTCCCGGTGGTAACACCGTCTGATAACTTTTCTGTTTTACGGATGGACAGAATAGCTGAGGCCGGTAAAACCAAAGGTGGTGGAGTGTGTTTCATGATTAATAAGAAATGGTGTGACCCCAGAAATATCTCCATTCTGTCGTGTTCCTGCTCGCCTCATCTGGAACATCTCTCCATTATCTGCCGCCCATTCTATCTGCCCCGGGAGTTTTCATCAATCGTCGTTACTGCCGTTTACATTCCACCACAGGCAGATACTAGCTTGGCTTTGTCCAAACTCCACGATGTGCTGAGCGGATATATCAACAAACATCCTGACGCTGCATGTATCATCGCGGGGACAAGGCCAACCTCAGGCAGGTCATGCCGAACTTCCAGCAGCATGCATCCTGTCCAACTAGAGGACCGAATACACTTGATCATTGCTACACTCAGTTTAAAAATGCATACAAAGCCCACTCACTGCCGGCTTTTGGAAAATCGGACCATGCCGCCATTTTCCTAACAGCGGAATCGTTAAACAACGGATCGTTCAGGAACCCCCGGTGGAGAGGGAAGTGACGCGCTGGTCCTCCCACTCTGAAGCTATGCTACAGGCGGCTCTTGAGGACGTCGACTGGGGCGAGTTCAGTTGACGTCAGCGAGTTCACGGATGTAGCATTAAGCTTTATCAACACGCTAACCGAGCAAGCTCCTGAAACGGTAACAATAAGGTCATTAATCATCATCAGCGAGTTCACGGATGTAGCATTAAGCTTTATCAACATGCTAACCGAGCAAGCCACTGAAACGGTAACAATAAGGTCATGTAGTATATCAAGGACCGAATCAGACAAATCAAGATTCGATCCAAGCATGGTTGAAACATGAGGAGCCGAATTCCACAAGACAACAGCAGGAAGACATAAATCAGACCCCCAGCCCGTCTGAATACACCCTGCAACAGGACAAAGGATAAGGCTGAAATTCCTGGGTTCACAAAGACTGTAGAATCATCTTAAAAGACTTTCATTCTCATTGTTAATGAAACTAGTCATTTCTATGCATAACTGCATATTATGTATGTGACCCACAAATTTGACTATCCTTGTTTAATCATTGTGTTTGCAGTGCTTTTAATTAGTATTGACTAGCTTAAGCCTTAAGGGTTAATGTCATGTTTGGTATGTATGAGAGTCATAATTCTAGCTTGAAACGTTTCTTTTGATTGATTTCCTGTCAAATGCATCATATTCTGGTTATAGAAATCACATTCAAAAGGATACTTTGCAAGAGAATGTAAAATTCGGGCAATGTGACTAAACATGACATGTTGATTTATTGATTGGGTGGAGAAACAAAGCAGCACCCAGAGCCAGCATAGATCTAATTGGTCAAGACAACCATTGGGGTGTCTAAAAGCAGAGGTAAATACCCAGGACACACTTCTCCTCGCCTCTTGAATTCTCCGCCTCTTGAATCTCTCTCTCCTGAAAATGCTCTCTCTCCCTTGAAAATGCCTCTCTCTGGAAAAATTAACTCTCTTGAAAATGCGCCTCTTGAGAATGCCATCTACTAACTCTCTTCAGCCATGTGATCTGGACCACAACCCAGCCAGTTGCTACCATGATGGAAAGAAACCACCTAGTCTCTTTACATCCTTTTATTCTTTGACTTTAGTTTATTTTCTTTCCATTGAGTTCGTGTGCTAAGTTCGTTTGCCAGACAACCAGACCCAAAAACTCTGCAAAACCAGCCAAGAACCAACGCCCACTTCAACGACTCCTGAACTCTAAGCCAATCAGCGACTTTGGAGAAACCCTTTCCCGAAAGGAGGTCAAAAGGGAATCCTTAAACACAAAAGCTGCAATTACAAACCCCAGACTCTTGCTGAAACTGGTGTAATTTCACTATAGATTTTAGCCTCATTGAAAAAGTAAATGCGAGTGTTAAATATGTGATTGATGGTTGTTCAGGTTTATGCAATTGCACATATTGCTGTAAACGTGGGATATCAAATTCTCATTCTCTTAATCTAATCCTTTCCTCACTTTCTCTCTTTCTGCAACGCGTGAATGTGTGAATGCTTGTGTAGATTAGTTTACATGTCTTAGATTTATATAAGTAAAGTCTTATTTATATTGAAAAGAGAAATATCTTGTGTTTTGTGCTCATAAGTTAATGTCTTAATCTGTCGATTTTGTTACTGTGCTATTTACTAGTGTTTTCACTATATTTCGGGATTTTAATATCCAGTGCAGAGTTTGTTATACGGCTTGTTCAGTGAATCGCCGTGAAACAGTGAGTCTGTTCAAATTCCCTATAAAATCATTAATGATTCCTTTGAGCTAAATTGACCTGTTTCCTTATAACAATATATATATATTATATGTTATCATTACATATTGGTGGAGGATGCGGGCAGATTAATCTAAATTATGAGCATAAACCAAGTTATTTAATCTTTTATATTCTTACGGATGAGATCTGAGATCGAGACTGGTGTGTGTGTGTGTGCGTGTGTGAGTGGCGCCAGCAGCGCGCCTCCTTGAATGAATGAGCAGAGAAGGCTGTAACTCGAGTCAGCCTCTCCGCTTTTCAAGTGCAGTAAGGGAACTCAAAGTTAACATCTGAAATCGGACAATAAGGTCGGAGATGAGCGTTTTCCTCTCTTCTTGTAATGCCTTGTTTTATAGCTGAATTAATGTCCTGCGTGTTCCAGGTCATCTAATAGCTATAACTTACTCCATAATCTCAGTAACTGTTAGCCGCACGAAGCTAAACTGCAGTAATTAAAAGGGAAATAAATCAGTGGATAAAGAATAGTTTTGAGCGTGTTCCTCAATTCTATTTATCAAAGCCTTATTCATAGTTTGATCGTCAGTGCGCATCCCATTGTCAGATCATATATGCTATGACTCCCTGGGTTAAACATTAGAGAATAATGCTTGCCTGTTTGTGTACACTGTTCACAAAGTGAATTAAATCTCGCGAAACACTGCGCGTGTCCGACAGTGATTTGAATGGGAGCTTTAAAAGCTTTATCAAGTAAAGTTTACCTTTGAACCAACAGCGAAGAAACCCTGTTGTGATACACTGATCACTGTTTCCTCAACCGAAGCACAAAGCTGTTATTTGAATAAGGTTTAAGTTTAACTCTGAACGAACTGAAAGTTTAAGCGCCACATCGCAGAACAAGCGGTGTTGTTATTTGTACAGTGTTGAGAGGCACCAACATTTCATGTAACATGCTTAACTGTATTTGTAATGCAACAATTAATGTGCTAGCCACTAGTTTGTTTTGGTTGCCACAGATACGATTGTGACACGAAAGTCTTAACATACTTCCGGAGCAACTTTGAACTGCGCACGCGCAGTACATCGATGCTTTTGTAAACAAACTCCATGCTGTTGCTAATGGCACGGTTGTGTTTACATTGAAGTCTATGCTAAAGCCATTAGCCTCAAAGGTTAGAAGTTAGCATTAACATCCAATGGTTGAATAAAGTGTGTGTTTTGAAAAGCTAAAGTGGTTTAACCCTTTAAACATTTAAACTAATATACTTGTTGGTCTTTCTCTTCCTTATTTCTCCCTTTTACCACTTATTTGTAGTTCTACTAGAAAGGAAAATACTAGTTCACAATTATTAATTGTGCCAAATTCAAATTTAATTAAAACATTAAATTTATTTGGAATCATTCTAATTTTCACCCTCATATTGTTTAATATGATCCTTCCTTCTAGTATTCCCTTTTGGGCATAATCATTTTAGGTACAAATAAGTATTGAACTTTGAAAGTTTAAGTAAACTTATTCTACCTAATTGATTTATTACCCATATAAGTAGATTCTATTCAGACTTATACTCACTCATTACTTTATTGCGTTTTACCCCTAATTCTTCCTGTTTTGGTTATACACATAACCACTATTTTATTTACTTATTTCCTCATTTACTTAATTTCATATTTGCTTATTTTGCCTGTTTATTACTTTACAATTTTACTTTGTCTTACTATTTTCTTTCCTCTGTGTATCCTAGCTTGGGAACGACCCACCTGAGCCTTAATAGGACACATTGTTATCCCTCACTACGAGTTCAAATAAATTAGAGAGACAAATCTCTTTTACCCAAAATTTATTTTTGTTGATAGTTGTGTAGCAACTGAAAACAACACTATACGCGTAGTCGGGCATAACTGCTTGCTAGTGGACCGATCCACTCAACTTACTGTCTCTTTCTCTTCCCTCCTGTTCTATCCTCCTTTCTTTCCTCTTCACTTTTCACATTTGTAGGGACCTGTAAGAACCATCAATCAATTCTAAGTGTATGAGATACACAATCCTGTCAAAAGGCGAATCATCCTTACGAATTTGATTGCAATCAAACCTTCTTTTGTTCTTCCTAACCTCCCTATATTTAAAACGCAATCCAAATTTTAACAACTCATGCAACGCTGAGATCAATTTTAATAGAGATAAGTGTTGAGCAACTGTCGCCTTCGCAGCCTCCCTGTGAGCGGTCCAACTGTAAAGTGTTGCGTTGTCAATTCTGTCAGACTAAGAAAAGAGATATCAGAATTATTATTATATTAGTTTGTCCAAGACGAAGATTTAATAATATTGTTTGCCTCCTTGATAACAACATTTAATAAAAAAAAAGGAACGAATTTTCTTCATTTAAAAAAAAAATAGAAAAGGAATTGTTTTTTTATTAAATTAGTTTTTCACCTTTTTGTCTCTTTTCCCTCTTCCTCATTAGAGTGACGAAGTCTTCACATCGCTAGTCTACCTAGACACTTTGAGACCAACACAGTGATCACCACACTACACCAGTGGTTCAAAATCACTGACATAACACTTAGTTGTCGCACCACATAAGCTTCCACTCCATACAGATCTGTGTCAGCCTCTCTTCCCCAGCGTGCCAACATGCCGCAGACTGCAGACCCCTTGGCCCAAGGGAAGATGTGAACACTTGGCTGAGAGGCACGACAGACAGCCTCACCCCAAGACGTTTGAACTGTTATTATTTTTAATAATAATCCTAGTTCTGAGAAGATTCCTGACACAAGATTCAAGCCAGAATAACAAACATGAGGAGCTAGTCAAAATCACCAGCTCCCTAGGCTATGCCTTCACGACCCAGCTGAAACTGAGCGACAAGCACATCACCCACCTTCAAGAGGAACTGACATGTGCTCAACGTCGCATAGACAAGCTGGAAGTGAAAGTTCAAGATCAACTCAAAGCACCCAACGAGAGCGAGCAGGAAACAACGGAACAAGTTAAGGAGCTCCAAGCAGCCCTGACAGCAGCTCAACTTGATCAACAACATGCAAAGGCTGCCCAGAAAGACCTGGTAAACAGACTTCAGTATGCCAACCAGCTACTAGAGAAAGCCAAGCATGACATCAGCAACAAGAATGCTGAAATAAGTGCCCTGAAAGACCACCTTGAAACGTACAGAATTGAAATGGACAATCTGACCCAACAACTAGACGATACCAACGATCAGCTCTACATGGTCAGAAGAGAACTCAAACACGCTTATGAGCAGAAGCAAGAGCCAAAGCGAGAGAAACAACACTCAGCCTCACCACTGCTGAGCAGAGCAGAGTCCCATGTGGGCCACAAGGCAAGGCAAGGCAAGTTTATTTGTATAGCACATTTCATACACAGTGGTAATTCAAAGTGCTTTACATAAAAAGTGAAATAATCATTCACAGCAATAAAAACAAGAAGTTAAAAATAATAAAATAAGGAAATTTAAAATGATATAGAAATTGATTTAAAAATGAAATTTAAAACAGTTAAATAGAAAAGGATTATACATAAAATAATGCAGTCAGTTCGGACGTAGCACAGTGCTCATTCAACAAATGCACAGCTAAATAGATGAGTTTTGAGTCTGGATTTAAATGTGGCTAATGTTTTAGCACATTTGATCTCTTCTGGAAGCTGGTTCCAGCTGCGGGCGGCATAATAGCTAAAAGCGGACTCTTGTTTTGTGTGAACCCTTGGTATTTCTAACTGACTCGATCCTAATGATCTGAGTGGTCTGTTAGGTTTATATTCAGTGAGCATATCTGCCATATATTTAGGTCCTATACCATTGAGTGACTTATAAGCGAGTAAAAGTACTTTAAAATCAATCCTAAATGTAACTGGAAGCCAGTGTAAGGACCTGAGGACTGGTGTGATATGCTCATATTTTCTGGTTCTAGTCAGAATCCTGGCAGCAGCGTTCTGGATGAGCTGCAGCTGTCTAATGGTCTTCTTTGGAAGGCCGGTGAGAGACCATTACAATAATCCACCCTGCTGGTGATAAAGGCATGAACAAGTTTCTCCAAATCTTGACTGGAAACAAAACATCTAATTCTTGCAATGTTTTGAGATGATAGTATGCTGATTTAGTTACTGCTTTGACATGACTACTAAAGCTAAGGTCTGTCTCCAGAATCACCCCAAGATTTCTGAACCTTCTGAAGATTTCACAACCCAAAACCTCACCTGCCTTCACCACAGAACTCTTTCCTGTCAACGAAAGAAAACCTCCCATCCAAGCAGACCTTGGAGCTGCACCTGGGATGACCATCAAAGACCTTGACAAGCTGTCTAAAACATCAGCAAGTTCAACCCGAACTCCACAGGGGCCACACCATCCAGGCCCACCTTCAAGATATCGACTTCTATCTAGAAATGAGACCTCATGTGACTGACAGAGACAGATTATACGCCTTAGAGCCACGTCCAGTTCCGGTGCGAAACTTCCTAGATCGACAGCCCAGTCGAACAGTCAGACTACCAGCTACTTCGTGAGGTCCTGATTAAAGAGTTTACCGACCCTGACTCCGAACATGGACTGTTAACTGCCTTAGAAACCAAACATGGTCGACAAGAAGCTCCACAAGCTTACTACAACCGACTCCGACAAGCCTACTTTGGTGCACACAACGAACCTGACCTTGAAGAGGATGTGAACTTCAAAAGCCACTTCCTAAGAAATCTGCACCCTGGAGTCAGCCACCATCTAGGCGTCATGGCCTGTCCACGCTCCATGACCATCCAACAGTTGCGTGACCTAACACAGAAGGCCTACAACAAGCCTCAAAGAAAGGTAACAAAACATCCACACTCTTGAACTCTGTCAATAAAGACTCAAGCCTTGCACTGGACGACACCCAGATGCATCACAATACCAGAGTCCTCCATCAAGAGCACAGAGAACGTGATCCCCATGTCCACGAAAGCTATCAGCCCAACTTCTGGAAAAATCCATGGGACCAGCCACGCTTCTCAAGAAATGCAAAAGATACGTTGACCAGCGACAGAACGGAAGGCCGACGAAGGATGAAGAGAGCCAGTCTTCATTAACATACCTGAAAAGGGGGGAGACAACACAGACTGGAACAGATCTGACCACACATACACTACACCATTAACACACACAACATTACCTACACCCAGAGGTAACCACATCTACTGATAACACATTCAACAAACATATTCTTCCCACAAGTAGAATATCCAAATTTAGCGCAACACAGTTACATACACCACCATGAAGAAACATATAGCTATCCTCACAAGAGTTAGAACACCTGACACGAAGTTAAGGTGCATGGCCCCCTAGCTGCACATGACATCCTAGCTCAACAGTAGTTGCAAATCATGCTAGGAAACCCACAGCAGCTTTGTTTTGTTCTTCTTTTACCTATCCTTTTCCTTCCCCTCTTTCTTTAGTAGGTGAAACACCTAGACACCCTGCAAGGGTCAAAGGTCTGATATTAGGATTGACTCGCTACACCTAATATCCGCAAGCCACTCTAGACTGAAGGAAAGCCAGAGAGCTCCATGCACGATAGGTCGATTCATTTTACCACAAATTAGTTCACTAGAAACTAAATGTGAACATTCTTAAGTTAAGACAACTTAGAAGAAACACACAAATCTAGTCGCAAAATTTGATCGAAGAATTAGAACAATAATTTCCAAAATTGAATAACCCGAATAACCTAATGCCCGGCACCAGTACAGTAACTGTCATGGAGGTGTTGTCTTGTTGTTTGCTGTGTTTTGTCTGCTTCTTCTGCCTTTGTTTTTCCAGCGCTCGACGATGTCTTCAGCTAAACACCTCGCCGAACGAAGGGGGGTGTGTAGTATATCAAGGACCGAATCAGACAAATCAAGATTCGATCCAAGCATGGTTGAAACATGAGGAGCCGAATTCCACAAGACAACAGCAGGAAGACATAAATCAGACCCCCAGCCCGTCTGAATACACCCTGCAACAGGACAAAGGATAAGGCTGAAATTCCTGGGTTCACAAAGACTGTAGAATCATCTTAAAAGACTTTCATTCTCATTGTTAATGAAACTAATCATTTCTATGCATAACTGCATATTATGTATGTGACCCACACATTTGACTATCCTTGTTTAATCATTGTGTTTGCAGTGCTTTTAATTAGTATTGACTAGCTTAAGCCTTAAGGGTTAATGTCATGTTTGGTATGTATGAGAGTCATAATTCTAGCTTGAAACGTTTCTTTTGATTGATTTCCTGTCAAATGCATCATATTCTGGTTATAGAAATCACATTCAAAAGGATACTTTGCAAGAGAATGTAAAATTCGGGCAATGTGACTAAACATGACATGTTGATTTATTGATTGGGTGGAGAAACAAAGCAGCACCCAGAGCCAGCATAGGATCTAATTGGTCAAGACAACCATTGGGGGGTGTCTAAAAGCAGAGGGTAAATACCCAGGACACACTTCTCCTCGCCCTCTTGAATTCTCCGCTCTCTTGAATTCCTCTCTCCTGAAAATGCTCTCTCTCTCTCCCTTGAAAATGCCCTCTCTCTCTGGAAAAATTAACTCTCTTGAAAATGCGCTCTCTTGAGAATGCCATCTACTAACTCTCTCTTCAGCCATGTGCTCTGGACCACAACCCAGCCAGTTGCTACCATGATGGAAAGAAAACCCCCCTAGTCTCTTTACATCCTTTTATTCTTTGACTTTAGTTTATTTTCTTTCCGTTGAGTTCGTGTGCTAAGTTATGTTTGCCAACGGCAACCAGACCAAAACTCTGCAAAACCAGCCAAGAACCAACGCCCACTTCAACGACTCCTGAACTCTAAGCCAATCAGCGACTTGGAGAAACCCTTTTCCAAAAGGAGGACAAAGGAATCCTTTAAACACAAAAGCTGCAAGTACAAACCCCCAGACTCTTGCTGAAACTGGTGTAATTTTAATATAGATTTTAGCGTCATTGAAAAAGTCAATGCGAGTGTTAAATATGTGATTGATGGTTGTTCAGGTTTATGCAATTGCACATATTGCTGTAAACGTGGGATATCAAATTCTCATTCTCTTAATCTAATCCTTTCCTCACTTTCTCTCTTTCTGCAACGCGTGAATGTGTGAATGCTTGTGTAGATTAGTTTACATGTCTTAGATTTATATAAATAAAGTCTTATTTATATTGAAAAGAGAAATATCTTGTGTTTTGTGCTCATAAGTTAATGTCTTGATCTGTCGATTTTGTTACTGTGCTATTTACTAGTGTTTTTACTATATTTCGGGATTTTAATATCCAGTGCAGAGTTTGTTATACGGCTTGTTCAGTGAATCGCCGTGAAACAGTGAGTCTGTTCAAATTCCCTATAAAATCATTAATGATTCCCTTTGAGCTAAATTGACCTGTTTCCCTTATAACAATATATATATATTATATGTTATCATTACAGTCATCAATCAGAAACCGTGGGTGGACAGATCAATCCGTGATGCGGTTAACCATCGCACTGCCGCATACAAAGCCGGTATTTTGTCAGGAAACATGAGCGAGTACAAAGCATCGTGCTATGCTCTCCGACGTGCAGTTAGAGCTGCTAAACGCCGATACAGGGAGAGAATTTAGTCACATTTTCAGCTCAATGACTCTCAACGCATGTGGCAGGGACTGAAGACTATCTTTTCCTCTGGAAATAACTCCTCTGCAGAGGTGAGAGCAGATCCGTTGTTGGCCGAAGAGCTAAACACCTTCTACGGCCGCTTTGAATGTAATGGCGGCAGCGCGACTCTGCCGATCAACGCGTCAGGAAGCAGCAGACAGAGCAGCGATGATCATGTTATCACCGTGTCGGAGGACGAGGTTCGGAGGGAACTAAAGAGAGTGAACGTCAGGAAAGCAGCAGGACCTGATGGGATTACTGGCCGCGTTCTGAGGTCCTGTGCTGATCAGCTTGCTGGTTTGTTTACATCCATATGAAGAGCTCTTTTCCAAAACGCTATAAATCCATTTTAATAGTTTTCATGAAAATTACATTTTTTTACCTAGACCCATACATTTAGTTAATATTTACGATGGCGTTTTAGTGCCACATTAAAAAAAATATATATCTAAGATTACAAGATTAAAGTCGTAATATTTTGAGAATAAAGTCGAAACTACGAGAAAAAAAGTCGAAATGTTACAAGAATAAAGTCGAAACACTTCGAGAGTAAAGTCGAAATGTTACGAGAATAAAGTCGAAACACTTCGAGAATAAAGTCGAAATGTTACGAGAATAAAGTCGAAACACTACGAGAATAAAGTCGTAATATTTTGAGAATAAAGTCGTAATATTTTGAGAATAAACTCGTAATGTCGAGATTAAACTCTAATATTTTGAGAAAATCACAGAATTGCTAGAAACAATGGATGTGGAGGATTTGGTTAAATACCTACTTTAGATTAGGATTTAGCAATAAGGAAATTCTTTGTCTTTGGCGCATCAGCACGGAGTTATAATTAGTAAAAGGACACTGC
Source organism: Gymnocypris eckloni scoliostomus (assembly GCA_027564155.1). Taxonomy (NCBI): domain Eukaryota; kingdom Metazoa; phylum Chordata; class Actinopteri; order Cypriniformes; family Cyprinidae; genus Gymnocypris; species Gymnocypris eckloni. Next base: position 32,668,057 of record CM050428.1, read on the forward strand.
AGCGGTTATGTAGGAAACGTAATTTATTCAGAAGAAAAATAACGACGTCGCCAGTACTTCAGCCGGGGTCCCAACGCGTTGTGGCATTATGGCATATTCGGAGATGTCGAGCGCGCCGAAATTAAACTCCTTCAGGGTCGATTTCTTTGATCACCATCCTCATAATCTCTTGAGAAACAACATATCCTCTTCGAATAGCACGCAGATGTAACCATCGATATCCTTGGAGTCGACCACATTTAAATTTGGCGTTTATGAGCTTCTTCCCTCAGGCCATCAGGCTCCTTAACACAAACTTAGTTTCATAAACATTTACAAGACTCAATGTATTAACTGCAAAACATTCATATTCCCATCATCCGTATTGCTGCTATGTGTACATACCTGGAACAACCCGTTTGCACATCCCTCTTGCACATCCCTGTTCATATTACTATTTATTAAGTCCCAGTATACTGGTTTGCACATCTTATTTGTTTTGAACATCTTATTTGTTTTGCACTTTTTATTCTATTGCACATTTTACTCTTTATTTATCTTCTTTTTTTTACCTATATTTATATATATACTTTTGTGTTGTGTTACTTTTATTTAATTATTAATTTTTATTTTTTTGCACTGTCCACTGAGCGGACCTGACTTGATTTCAATTTCACTTCTGATATAATTCACCCTGTATAATTTAGTATGTGACGAATAAAGAAACCTTGAACCTTGAACCTTGAAAAAGCTAAAACACAAGGATGCACATTTTATATTCATTATTTTGTTGATATAGAGTAAAAAAAAAATTGAATTTTATGAAGAAAAGTTAAATCCCCATCTTGTTCCGAAGGTCCCAGGAGGACATGAAAATAAAAATATTTAATAAAATAATACCTTTACATTACCTTTATAGATTGTCATGCGTTGGTGCTCGTTGGCTTTTATTATATTGAAACAGGTGGGCAAGTCTATTTTAAATGATTCATTTTTAATCAGAAGTTTCAAACTTTCAAACTTACCTCACTAATTAATTGATCCATTCACATTAGTTAACAGTCCATTGGAGGGGAAGATTATCACAGAAGAAAAGAGTCAAATTGCAGTCTGATCATCACACAAAACTATCATATGACTTCATATAGCTTATAATGATATGCAAGACTTGTGTATACTACTTTAGCAATTCTTACATAGAGCTTTTTTTTGGCAATTTTCACACTTTGATGCTTTTATTACATGGCAAAAAATGTGGTCATAGAGCTTTTTTTGGCAATTTTCACACTTTGATGCTTTTATTAAATGGCAAAAATGAGGGCAAAGATATTCTTCAACACATCACCATTTCCATGAAGAAAATAAAGTTTTGAATGCTCATTAGCAACACTGGTTGAAAATGTAGTCAAGCCAAAGACTTGGAAAAAAAGGTTGACAGTTTGATTATTAAAGATTAGTTTTAAGGAAAAAAACTGGTGACAGCATAGGTACTTTAATTTTTTTTTTATATTATGAACCTTAAGTTTTGGTAATCAAATCAAATCACATTTATTGTCACATCACCGCAGCTAAAGTGCCTTGGTGAGTGAAATTCTTACGAGCGTGCTCCAGACAGTGCAAAAAAAAACACAAAAACAACAACAATTTACATATGGACAGTACATATTTACAGACTGTACAGAAGACAATGTGCAAAATACACATACATATACTCAGTACACACAGTGTACTATAAATGCATACTTAGTTATCGACACACATTATACACTGTATGTACACATCTGCATTATGTACACATCTATGCATAGTAATATGTGAAGGTGCAACAGATTATACATTTACAGCAGATGGTTGTGCAACAGATAGTTGTGCAAAGGTGCAACAGATTATACATTTACAGTAGATGGTTGTGCAAAGGTGCAACAGATTATGCATATGCAGTGTCGTGGATGTGCTTTTGTATGGTGTCCAGTGATAGCAGATGTGTTAGTGCAGTGTGTGCGTGTAGTCCGGTAGAACTGTGTTAAAGTGCAGTGCATGGCATGTTGTGTGAGTGGGAGTGTGATGTAGGGTGAGTTATTTATGACTGTTCATTAGCCTGATAGCCTGAGGGAAAAAGCTGTCCCTCAGTCGGCTAGTGCGGGATCGGATGCTGCGGAGACGTCTCCCTGAGGGCATCAGAGAGAGCAGTCTGTGGGACGGGTGGCTGGAGTCTTTGATAATCCTCCGGGCTTTCCTTGTACACCGCCTGGTGTAGATGTCCTGGAGGGAGGGAAGCTCACCTCCAACAATGTGGCGGGCAGTTCGCACGACCCTTTGCAGAGCCCTGCGGTTGCCAGCGGTGCTGTTTCCAAACCAGGCGGTGATGCAGCCGGTCAGGATGTTCTCCACAGTACAGGAGTAGAAGGATCTGAGGATTCTGGGGCTCGTTCCAAACTTCCTCAGCCTTCTCAGGAAGAAGAAGCGCTGATGTGCCTTCTTCAGCACCGCTCTTGAATCGGCAAATTTGACGATGACATTGGAGCTGTGTGTAGCTGTACAGTCATGTGTGTACAGGGAGTACAGGAGTGGGCTGAGGACGCAGCCCTGCGGTGCACCAGTGTTGAGAGTCAGGGGAGATGAGGTGTTGTTGCCTATTCTGACCACCTGACTTCTGCCTGTCAGGAAGTCCAGGATCCAGCTGCACAGAGATCTGTTTAGTCCCAGAGTCTGGAGCTTCGCAACCAGTGTGGCAGGCACTATGGTGTTAAATGCCAAACTATAATCCACGAACAGCATCCTCACATAGGTGTTCTTATTTTCCAGGTGGGAGAGAGCAGTGTGCAGGGTGAAGGCAATAGGATCGTCTGTGGAACTGTTACTGCGATATGCAAATTGTAGTGGGTCCAGTGAAGCAGGCAGCACAGAGCAGATGTGTTCTCTGACGAGCTTCTCAAAACACTTGCTGAAGATGGGTGTCAGAGCAACGGGCCTCCAGTCATTCAAGCATGTGATTTTATTTTTCTTTGGTATGGGCACAATGGTTGATTTTTTGAAGCATGCGGGAACCACAGACAGAGAGAGGGACAGATTGAAAATGTCTGTAAAAACCCCGGCTAGTTGAAAAGCGCATGCTTTGAGCACACGGCCTGGTATGCCATCCGGGCCCACGGCTTTACGGATGTTCACCCGTTTGAAGGATCGGGTTACATCCGCGACAGAAAGGGAGAGTGGACTGACCTCTTCTGCTGCAGCCGTGTGAGCGCTCTCTGTGTGGGCGGTGTTATCAGCGTCGAAACGAGCATAAAAGGTGTTGAGCTCGTCCGGTAGAGAGGCGGCAATGTTCACAGTAGCTGGTTTATTCCCTTTAAAGCCTGTGATGATGTTAATGCCCTGCCACATGCTTCTTGGGTTGTTGTTGTTGAAATGTTCTTGTATCTTGAAATGTTCTTCTTTTGATGTATCACTCAAAATACTAAACTAAACTGAAAACACAGTGGTTTTATAATTCAATCTGAATCTGTTTATCAGAGAATGGTTTGAAAATGAGCATAAATATTCATGTATATCCCCAACATCTGCACTCACTGTGAGTATAATTCTGTTTGCTATTGTGGTGGTCACAGCTATGTCCATTCAGATGCGCTCTGGGCGATGTGAGAAGCATCTCTCATGAAGCCAGCCTACTGTAATGAGCTCATTAAAGTCATGAAATCTGGTTATGAGGCATGACCAAGTCGAAATTGAAGAACATCTCCCTCCTGGATTCTTGGCAAGCTCTCAAACAAGCGAGCAGATTCAGATGCTGTTCTTCACAGTGACCCAGTCAAAAGTTTGGAGATGTTTGCCCTGGAGCTGTTATGATGTGAAGCTTGAGAAAGCAACTGCATAAACAGTTCTCGTGAGCCCTTGCGTATTCCAAGCATCATTGCTGGTAATATTCTATACACAGAAAATTAGAGAGAGATGCATGTGTTTGAAAAATAACAGAGGCCAACATCACAGCTTTAAAGACGACACATGACAGTAAACAGGATTTCTAGTTCTTTGAAGTTTTTACAGTAGTTCATTTAAAAGATGCTTTTATCCAAAGCATCTTACAAATGAGCAAAAGTACAAATTTTCATCTATTAATCGGTGTTTTTTGTCTTGTTTTCTTTTTTATGTGAGAAAAAAAATGTCTAGTTTTTTACATGTATGGTAACACTTTAGATTAGGGAACACACATTCATATTAACTATTAAGTATTCCCTCCGTAAACACCTAGTTTTGTGCTTTTTAATAGTTAGTAAGACAGTTTAGGTATTGGGCAGGATTAAGGGATCTAAAATATGGTCATGCAGAATAAGGCATTTACATGTGCTTAATTAGTAATAAACAACCAATACTCCAGTTTGAGAGATTTGCTAGTGAGAATTTCCTTAAAATTAACTAATTGGTTACCGAGTTAACTTTTTAAAAGATTTATTCTATGAAAAAATGTATGTATTAGGGATGTTCAGTAATTTTGAAAAACAAAAAATAAGGAATATGAATGTATGGAAAGAACAGTATATTTCAACTTTAAATGATAATTGTCATCTTGTTTTCTATCAATCAGTCAGTCAGTTGTATATATTGTATCATATTGTATTCTTTCATTAGTTGTTTATTTATTTGTTTTTACTTTAGAAGCAAAATATCTTGAATTAAGTTTATTTTTCTTACCCCATAATCAAATTGTTTTACATGTTTTAGGAATAAATTTAACACAATTTGAGGTTTATGCTTTAAAAGAACAGAAAATGTGCTTAAATTAAGTTAGAAAACTTGCATTAAGATTTATTTTATGCAAATATAAATTTGCACAGATTTGCTTCTGAATTAAATTATTACATGTTTCAATGATTATATTTTTGGTAGAGGGGTACAAAATGTTGTTTTATTTTTCACTTTTTAATGTAGGAGGCAAAATACTACATTAGCAAAAAACGTTTTACATGTGTTAGGCATAACATGTCATGGTAACACTTTATTTTAAGGTGTTCATGTTAAACATTTTACTTGTACTTACTGTTATAATATCAAATAATTATGAATAATTACATGCAAGTAACCCTAAGACGAACCCTAATTATAACCCTAACCATATAGTAAGTACATGTAGTTAATTAATATTACATAGTACTTAAATGTATAATTTAAAAAGAAGTGCAGCTTGCAACGTGCAAGTGTAAATGCATAATTTAAAAGAAGTGCAACCAATGTCACCATTAGAGATTTTTCTTGAAGGAAGAAAAGTGGGGTAGTAATCTAAACTATTCTTTAAAATTAAATTTTATGAAAAATATTTTAAAGTTGTAAAATTTAGATGTATAGGCAACAGTGAAGCAACACGGAGACAAACAGTAATAATAATAAAAAAGTAGTAGTAGTAGTATTAATTACTATTTTTAAAATGCAGGATGGGAAATCATCTTTAAATATATATAACTGGTTTTACTGCAAGGAACATCATAACTTGACTTCTGCACTTATACGCACAGCAGTTCTGCAACAGAAATGAACACTGGTTCATTACAATCAAATTTACTCAAATTAGTTTCTGTTATTGTCACAATAAGAGCCAGAAGACAACAGGTAAGTATCACACAGGAATGTTTATTGAGTGAGTTGCAGTGAAATGATGTGAGATGCGGAGAATGATGAGCTGGTGAGTATCGTGGGGATGGTTATATGCAGGTGCACGAACAGGTGTCTAGGAACTGATATCCTTCTCGTTCACAGGAAAGTAGAGTCCGGGTGCTCAGGGGAGCGGGGATCAATGCTGGTGAATCATTGGAAACGCGGGAGACCTGGAATATCCTTTGGAGAATCGCTGGAGAGTCTAGGAGGTAAGCAAAACACAGGTAAGTGTGTAGGGAGTAGAGGTCTGCACGGGCTCAAAACTGAAGCCCGAACCCGGCCCGTACCGAGATCGCCTGACCCAACCCGACCCGACCAGGCGGCACAGTTAAATTTAGAGCCCGAACCCGACCAAATCACCCCCGCCCACAACGAATAACAAAAAGAAAGGAAAAGGTTGCATTTCACGATTGCATGCAAAGAAACGGATTAATCAAGGCTCTGCCATTTCACAAACATTTACCAGTTATGAAAGTTTGTGAACATCAGGTGCACACATTCTGCCGAGTTTATGAATTTTGTATGGACAAGAAGATGATGACCGTACAAATTATGGTCATTTTTTGTCAGTTAAGGCTCGTTAGCATTCTGTCTACTTTAAATCAGACATAAGCTCTTAAATAAGATTGTATTTATTTGAATGAATTAATCATGTATTTGAGAGAGAGAGAGAGAGAGAGAGAGAGCACCGAGGAAAGTTAGCGTGCATGTGAACCTCGTCTCTCTCTACAAGCAATGAGGCTTAGTTACTTCAAAAACAGCGATTTTGCCGCCTCATTGTAGATAAATATAATGTTGTGACTTGCAGTCAGTAGCCTGTCGAAGCTATTTTACTAATAAAAGTTTCCGTGCTGTTTGTGCCGATCTCTGATATGTGTAAGTGCGTCATGAAAGCAGCGAAGCCTCTGCATATAGTTTTGGTTTAGCTACAAACCCGACCCGACCCGAGCCCGAAGCTTATCCATTAAACATTAACCCGAAACCCGGCCCGAAACCCGAGTATTTCGGGACCCGCGGTGGTTCGGGTAGCAGACCTCTAGTAGGGAGTCTGGTATAGATCCGTCTAGTGAACTGTAGACCGGACGATGAGTGTCAGAGAACGTGTGGAGTTTATAGGAGTGTTGATGAGGGAAAACAGGTAGAGGTGATCAAAATTCAGGTGACTGGGATCTGGTGATTGCGGTTGATGACGGAGACTGTGATTGTGACTCTCTGACAGTTATGAGCATAATTACTTGCTTACTTACTTAAGCCTGTTACTCCAAGAAGGAGCATAGGCCACTGACAATATTATCCACCTCGTCCTGTTGTGTGCCAGCTTCTCCAGATCTTGCCATCTGTAGCCAGCTCTTTCCATCTCGGCTGTGACACTCCTCCAGGTGTTTCTTGGTCTCCTTCTACCACGTTTGCCCTGTGGGTTCCACTGCAGGGCTTGGCGTGAGCAGGAATTCTTCGGTTTCCGCAATGTGTGCCCAGTCCATCCCCATTTTAATTTCTTTATTTCCACTTCTATTGCAGGCTGCTTTGCTCTTCCCCACAGCTCTTCGTTCTTTATTTTATCAGGCCATCTGATGTTAAAAATGCATCTGAGGCAGTGGTTGGTGAAGACTTATAGCTTGTTCAGGAGGTTCTTTGTTGTTTTCCATGTCTCAGATCTGTAGAGGAGTATGGTTTTTATGCTTGAGTTAAATAGTCGTATTTTGGTCTAGAGTGTGATGTTACGTGCTCTCCATAAGGCCCCCATCATGCCAAATGCATCTCTTGCCTTGCCTATTCTCCTCTTTACATCTCCTTCTGATCCGCCATCACTCGCTACCTCACTTGCCAGGTAAATGAAGGAGTTGACGTCCTCTAGTGGTTGGTGGTTAACCATCAAGCTGGCCAACGTCTTTGTATTGGCCTTGAGCACTTTGGTCTTCTGTATGCTAATATGAAGACCTGTCTCGGCTGCCTTCTGTTCTACCTCTCTGAATTTCTCTTGCATTTGTTTGTGATTTTGGGACAGTAATGCGATATCATCTGCAACCTTCAACGTCAAAAAAGCCATTTTGGCCCCTTTCCTACCGAATAAAATTAACTTGGAGCCACAAAATATTTGATGCCCAAATAAATATAACACGGCATATAGCTAAAGTTTTATATTCAGTTATGTTACAGGGCAGAGGAAAAGCAATCATTTCATAAGTGAGGGGGACAGAAATGTCAAATATATGTTACAGGAGGAAGCATTGGACCTGCTAAACGTGCCCGAGGCCAACCCCAGATTCCCGTAAGGCCCTGCAGAGATATCTGGGCTTTGCCAATTTTTACAGACATTTAATTCGTAATTGCAGCCAACTGGTTGCCCCTCTGACTGCCTTGAACTCCACCAAGGTGACGTTCGTGTGGTTTAGTGCAGCAGAGGCTGCATTTTCCAACCTTGTCGATTGCTGGGGCGAATGAGAGTCTTTCTTCTGGGTTCCATCCCCAGAGCATTGGTCAGACTGAAATGTTTCCAAATTAAAACCGGTGTTTCGTTCACCCATTAGCCCGCCTGGCCCGGTAACCCACAACCTTTGCGCTGCTAACGCAATGCTCTAACCACTGAGTCACAGGAACACATTACATAACCAAAAACTTTTATTTTGGATGCGATTAATTAACAATTTTTTGTGATTAATCACATCCAAAATAAAAGTGTTTGGTTATGTAATGTGTTCCTGTGGATATATACAGTATATACTGTATGTTGACTATAGTGCTGCTTTATACGGATATATTTTCCATTACTATTAGCCCACACTTGTTATCTCGCAATTTCAGACGCCTTTTGACTTTTCAACATTTTGAGCCATGATTTTGATCTCTCAGATCTTCAGCATGAAGAAGTTTTTCTGGAGTTTAGCCAGAGGTAGAGAAGATCCTTCTGTGAATACACACTTTCTGCCAAAGTGTTCAAGAGGCAATCACATCAAACAACTTCAATGAATAATATTAATCAGATCCCATCAGAAAAATCAATTATTACATAACCTTAAACCATTTGTTTTACGCAGACAAGGACCCTTTTCACACAAACACAAGACTTCAGTAAAGGCTGTTTTATGTAAAACTACATAACTGTTTTGTCATGGGATTTGTAATGTATACATCATGTAATGTATGCATCATTTTGTTCAAGAAAATGTTTTAGTTTAAACACTATCAGACCAAACTTGAACCACATTTTCAAAGAAAAATCTATTTATTAAAACATTTATCAGCATACACTCACCGGCTGCTTTATAAGGTAAACTTTTCAGGTTGGACCTCCTTTTGCCTTTGGAACTTATTTAATTATTTGGAATAGCGTCAACAAGCTTTGACTTACAGTTGGCATTCTATCGATTCGAACCAATCTGTCCATTTTCCACTGACCTCTGGCATCAGCAAGGTATTTTTGTCCACAGAACTGTCACTTGTCAGATATATTCTCCTTTTCAGGCCATTCTCTATAAACCCTAGAGATGATTGTGCTTGAAAATCCCAGTAGATCAGTCGGTTTCTGAAATACTCAGACCAAGCCCATCTGGCACCAAAAACCATTCCACGTTCAAAGTCACTTAAAGCATCTTTCTTCCCTTTCGGGGAAAATCTTTCTTCCATTTTCGGATGCTCTGTTTGAAATTCAGCATATTGTCTTGACCAAGTCTACATGCTTAAGTGGGACGTTTAAACAAAACACTGTTTTCAATAACCTTTTATGAATTGGGGTCATTCATTTATATGACAATGGCATTTGGGGTCCTAAAAAATGCAACATTTTGAAAACTGGTTTCAAAGTTCAAGTTTTTGTAATGTTGCACAAACATAATATGTGTATTGAAATATTACGTATATTACATGTATTACATGTAATAAATTTTTATGCTCATGTCCATAGGCAAAGTGGCATGGCTGGCATTAATTACAGTGGTTTTAGTCATTTTCAGGAACCTGTGTGAACGGAGATTTGTTTTGATAATGCTGCATCTTTTCAAAACGCAAATGAAAAACATTTTCACTTTTAACACAATCGTTGTGTTAACATACCTTAAATGCATTGAATTGCTGCCATGTGTTTTGCTGATTATATAGTTGGGTTAACGATTAGTTGAACAGGTCTAATAAAGGGTCCAGAGAGTGTCTGTCCTTATTTTAATAGAATGTTAGACTGTCCTTATTGTAATAGTATATAAACAATCAGAATTGCAAAATACAGATTTAAGAGAAGAGAATTTATCGGAATTGCAAAAAAAAATATACTTATAGGGTTAAAAAACACAATTAAGTTTTTTTATTTATTTATTCATTCCATCGTTCATTCTACCATTAATATATTAATGTATTCATTAATTCTTTATTAATTTTATTTTTCTGTGACAGAAAATGGCTTCAATGCTTAAGTAATAGCCACTTTTAAGAAATGTCTTTCTAGAGTTCCCTTTCAAGGGAACTCCGTTGCGTCAGACTTCTAACGGTTTGGGAAAGCCTTGCGTGATAAGTCTTGAAGCACATGTGAAATCAATCAAAGCAAGCTGTCTCTCCCCTGAATCATCCTCATCCATTAAATCCCCGATTTTACCCAATAAACCAGTGAGAATCACATCAGCACTGGTGGGCAAGGCATATTCAGCGGCTGGTCAGGCAGCAGCATGTTTACACACTATGTCGCTGTTGCAAGCCTACCAGGCTGAATTATTAACAAATCTCGATGAGGGCGAGGGTATTAGTCCGAACACCGTTTGCAAACTGCGTCAGGCTACAGATTTGTCTCTCAGGGCCGCCAAAGAGACGGCTAAATCAATCGGCCGGTCTATGGCAGCCCTGGTGGCCACTGAGAGACATTTATAGTTGAACTTGAGTAACATTAAAGGAAAAGATGGCCTCTTTGGCGGTGCTGTGAATTTGGTTGTCGCGAGATTTCAGGAATCAGCTAAGCAAGCTGCTGCATTACAGAAACTCCCCCGCCGTATTCATATCTCCGGGGCTGCTGAGTGGGAGCAGCCCCAAACATCTAAATCCAGCTCCTCCCACCGTGCCACACAAAAGCAGAGCATGGCTTATCGTGCTCCCCCACCTAAAGACTGGGGACACGGTAAACACACTCAACCGCAGCCTTCAAAGAGTAAAATAGATCTGAGGACCGTTATTAATTCTAAGAAGGCTGCAGGGAAAAGGTCCTGACGCCCGAGAGCTCAGGCCAGTGAGGACTTCCCCCTCGAAGTAGAGCGGTTAACACCTCATTTTACGGTGCCCGTCTCCCTCCGGTGTCCTCAGGGGACCGTTCTGCCAACCCTGCCACCTCGTGTGCTTCAGGGCACAGCGGTCTCCGGCGAGCGCATATCTCAAGGTCCACCCGGAAACGTAGTGGCCTTGGGATGACCGCCCCCTCCGAGGAGGGTTTCAGAGCAGTCAGTTCAGACGATTCCTGTTGGTTCGCCATTTCAGAATGTCGTTCTGACTGCACAACTACATATAAATCCAGAAACCAGTCTCGAGAGGCTGGTACCTCTAGTAGAATTTTGACAACGTGGAAGCTTCTGACAAATATATCTCGTTGGGTCCTGCAGATTATAGAAAAGGAGTTTATGGGGGTGTTTTTCACCAAGGTGGCCCCCCAGCAGGTTCTGGTAATGGAACAAGAAGTGAAACCTCTTTTAGAGAAAGGGGCCATAGAATATGTACCTCACTCCAACAGGGAAACCAGGCTTTACAGCCGGTATTTCATATTTCCAAAGAAGGATGGAGGGATGCGTCCCATTTTAGATCTTCGAGTTCTGAACGACTCCGTCATGCAGCACAAGTTCAAAATGTTAACTTTGAGACAAATCGTGCCACAGATCAGATCCGAGGATTGGTTTGTCACGATAGATCTCAAGGACGCATACTTCCACATATTCATCCTTCCATATCACAGGAAGTTCCTGAGGTTCGTTCTTGGGGGCAGAGCATACCAATATCGGGTTCTTCCATTCTGCCTAGAATTATCAATCTGCACTTTCACAAATGCGTAGATGCCCCCGAGGGGCAACCCCTTTTCACATAATCAAGGTCACGCGGCGATGCTTACGTGCCTTGATAATGTGGAAGAAACCTTGGTTCCTGTCCCAGGGTCCCATGTTGGGAGCTTCATGTCGTCGCAAGATGCTAACAACAGATGCCTCTCTCATGGGCTGGGGAGCGATCTTAGAGGGACGCTCAAGTCAGGGTCTGTGGAAGGGCCATCATCTCTCATGGCACATCAACCGTATGGAGATGTTAGCTGTATTTCTTGCTTAAGAATTTCCTAGCAGATCTCAGGGGCCACCATGTGCTCGTCTACTCCGACAACACATTGGTGGTCTCCTACATAAATTACCAGGGGGGATTGCGGTCACCTCCACTTGCAAACTGGCTCCTCTTGGACTGGACGCGATGGTTCAGGCGTGGCCGAGGCTTCGTCTGTATGCATTTCCCCCGATCGCTCTGCTCCCGGGAGTCCTGGAGAGAGTTCGCCGGGACCGGTTTTTACTACTTTTCATTGCCCGCGATGGCCGTGCAGAGTATGGTTCCCAGATATAATATCCCTTCTCGACGGGCCGCCTCTGGAGCTCCCCGTCAGGAGGGACCTTCTGTCCCAAGCGGGGGGCTCGAGATTTCACCCCCAACCAGAACTGTGGAAACTGTGGGCTTGGCCTCTGAGGGGGCCCAGCTCATAGACCCAGATCTCTCAACCAAGGTTATTGAGACCATTCTCCACTCCAGAGCTCCCTCCATGAGGAAACTTTATGCCTTGAAGTGGAGATTTTTCACTTCATTATGTAGTGACCATCAGCTGGACCCAGTTAACTGCCCAGTTGGTACAGTGCCTAAGTTCCTGTAAGAGCAGTTCACTGCAGGGCTAGCCCCGTCCACTTTAAAGGTTTATGTGGTGGCCATTTTGCTTTGCCCAGTGTGGGCATTAGATGCTTATATCCACAGAGCTGCCCTATGGCGTAAAAATTAACAGTTGTTCGTATGTCTTGACCTCCTAACATGGGGTCCCCTGCATCTAAGCAAAGGATGAGCAAGTGGGTGGTCGAGGCAATCTCACTTGCTTATGAGTCGGCCAGTCAACTTTCTTCTATGGCTGACCGGTCCGACTCGACCAGGAGTATGGTGGCTTCCAAGGCCCTGATATCAGGAGTTGCTCTCCAAGAAGTTTGTGATGTGGCAGGCTGGTCCTCACCGCACACAGTCGTCAGATTTTATTTTTTGGACCTGGACTCTACCCCAGGTTCCCAAGTGCTCTCGTCCTAGTGCTGCTCGTTAGATTCACACAGGACAGGCACTTGTCGCTATGGTGATGTTGTATTGACGTTCCCAAAGCGTTAGAACACAACGGAGTTCCCTTGAAAGGGAACATTCGGTTACGACTGTAACCTCGGTTCCCTGAAGAGGGAACGAACGTTGCCTCCCCAGCCATATCTCCTTCGTGCCTGTAAGCGACTTGCTCAGACTTTTAAGCTAGTGAGAGCTTCGTTTGGACAGGCTTTATAGCCTTCCTGGTTCATGACGTCACCCGCTCTGATGTCCCAAGTACACTTTGGATTGATTTCACATGTGCTTCAAGACTTATCACACAGTGTTAAGTTCCCAAACCGTTAGAATTCTGACGCAACATTCGCTCCCTTTTCAGGGAACCGAGGTTAGAGTCGTAACCGAACAATTTCTTTTAAATCTGTTCACCAAAAAAAATAATAATAATTAAGAATTTCTTCAGATAACAATTGCGCCAGTAAGTGAAAAATGCCTTGAATGTGATGTAAATTACTGATTAGATGTGATAAAATATTTTCTGCATAACTGTTATGCTTCAAGATTTCTGTCTACAAATCTGCTTTATTAGACATGAGTTTAGATGTTTTCCTCACAATGGACAGCCTTTTTCTTCATTGTGAGAACTGTTGAGAATTACTTTCATCAAAGCAGACCTTTTTTCATATATTTTATATGAATCATATTTTATATGATTTGTATATTTTTTTCAACATCATTGGGACACACCATCCCTATTGAAATCAACGGATTTCGGCTTTCTGATTAATGAATAAACACCCTAAGCCAGAGGTTTGAACATTTCAATGTATCTTAACAAATAAGACTAGTCTACCTTGAAATGCATAAACAATAAGAAACATATCAATAGCCTAAGAGTGATTTAAGCAGATGCAATGTTGATGGTCCAGTGGCTTGTTCACCCATCCAGACCTCCGACTTTCATATTGAGATGAAAGTGTTCTGTGAAACGCTTCTGATCCCAGGCCTTTGCTTTGTGCTGAGAAGCTGCGTTTTGTTGTTCTCACAAGAAAAATTTCACCTTTCCAGAGCATATTCCACAACAGATTCCAGACTCCCACTGCAACACCTACAAACCAGATTTCCTACTACAAAGAATATAATGGAATGAAATATAAGTAAAGAAAATAATAGAATGAAACCAATTTTATTTATAACATAACAATGGTTTTGATTAATATTATTGACGGAATGTAGTGTAGTATCTTATTGTAAGACTGTTTTTACTCCAGAGCGCCACTAATCATAGGTGGATTAAGAAAAAAAAGTATTAAGAAATGATTCGTCAGAATTCTCTCCTAATACACTATCATTCATATATATATATATATATATATATATATATATATATATCAACTAAATTTTTTGTCCAAAGAACTTGCTTCGATTAGATGTGATTTAATCACTTTCTGTAATCTTAATAATTGCGATTCAATATTTTTGTTTTGTAATTCATTTTAACATACATTTGCGGTTTATTTTTCCTTTTGCCTCTAATTGTACAGAGAGTTGGCAGAATTATCATAATTATCCTCTTGGAAACGGGCATGTTACAATTCATACATATTTAACACCAATATTTATTTACAGCAAGCTGACATAAACATCTCTGTAGCAGTTCCATTATTAAAGGTTAAACTGTAAATTGATGTCATTACTGTTATCCCAACAAACAAATATCTTGATAAATGCAGTATTTATGAAACAGTAGGCAAAAAATACCTAATGAGATACAGAATGCAATGAGATTCTCAAGTTTGTAATGGGATTTTAGAAGCTGAAAAATAAAATGACGAAAACTGTGAGATAAAAACTTTCCAAATGTTTGTTTCTGATTTGTTTAAACTTCCATTTGAACCTTAATTTTACTCTTTGCCTGTACGGTGGGTTAGAATTACCATAATTGCACTCCTAAAAACAGAAGTGTTCCAATTCTATATAACTATATTTCTATAGAAACATATGAGCAGTAACTGAATGTATAAAGTGGCAAAGGGCCAACAATTCATCCTCGAGTGTTGATGCCATGCTTACAGCACTGAAAAAAAGAGTGTATGTGTGAATTTTCGCATGCTGCAATTAAAGAAAAATAGTCATGAATGCATGAGTGATAGTGAACTGCTGGCCGCAGTAGGTCGATAATGACCGTGACCAATCGATTGGTGCATCCCTACAGTGTGTGTCACTGTATCAGTAACAGACAACACTATAGTGAAGAAGAAGTGGGAAGAATGGAAAACACTGCAAATTACACAATGACAGTAAACGAGGGGTGCATACTTCTCTGGCCAAGAGTGTGTTGGCATCACAGCAGAGGACAAGAGTTTGTTTGGAAGACACAGCAGCCAATTAGAATCTGATAAAAGGCTTCAAATGAAGAGTATAATTACTGCAATGTTTGTGAAGTGTGTGATGTGCCTCTGTGGCATTAAAGGTGTGAAATTGGACATAATGAGAATGATTAGAGGTCTTTTGTTGTCAGGAAGAGTTAAAAGTGCCATATTAAAACTTTTCTGCAAAAAGTTGATTGACTTTTAGAACTACACTATCGTATAGATAATCTTAAAGGTACAGTTCACCCAAATATGCAAATTATATCATCATGTACCCACCCACCATTTGTCCCAAACCTGTATTAGTTTCTTTTTTTTGTTGTTGTTGAACAAAGTTAACCAAAAAGTTTACATAGCCATTGATTTCCATAGTATATTCTTTCCAAAAGAGAAGGGTCAGTCAACTTTTAGCAGAATATTAATATCATTTGTGAGCAGAATATGCTTGTGTAATTTTGTAGTTATTTTTTTTTCATTTAGGGAAAAAAATGAAAATGTTATTTTATTATTTTTTTTGTAGACATAAAATGTTAGCTGTTACCCAAAACCAGAGTAACTTTTCTTGCACATTTGCCCATCAAACAATGTTGGTTTATTTTGATGTCACATAATAACCTAATTGGTTTGACATCGTATTAGCGTTAGATTATTGCTTTAAATAACAAAAATATATTACTACTTCTGTTTACCATTGTTTTCCCCTTTTCCAGATTTTCACTCACACATTGGCACAACTCTTACAACTCTTCCTCAATGCCACTTTTGTTCCCTAGAAGTAGAATAAAATTTGTATATATTTATGTAATAAAACAAATTACAAATTACACATTATATTTATATTAATAATATATACATACAAAGCATATTTTTCCTCAAGGTGGCACTGTTTGATGCACAATGATGACTTGATGTTTCACTCATAATTACGGCAGGCATAAAACAAACGAATATCATCATGAATGGCTTTACTGCAGAGCAATTACTATGCACAATTAAATATAAATGTCACTGCCATTTGATGCTGGATGTGGTGAATAAGCTGCCAGTGATCAAAATATTGAATATGAAGTCATTGAAAACAAAATTTTTGGGAATATGGTTGAGATTCAAGAGCTGTCCAAGGATGACAGGGACAAGATTATAGACCTAAAGAAGGCTGAAATGGGTTTCAAGACCATCGCCAAGCAGCTTGGTGAGAAGGTGACAACAGTTGGTGTGATTATTCGCAAATGGATGAAACACAAAATAACTGTCAACCTCCCTCGGACTGGGGCTCCATGCAAGATCTCACCTCGTGAAGTTTCAGTGATCATGAGAACGGCAAGGAATCAGCCCAGAACTAAACGGGAGGATCTTGTCAATGATCTCAAGGCAGCTGGGACCATAGTCACCAAGAAAACAATTGGTAACACACTACTCCGGGAAGGACTGAAATCCTGCAGCGCCCACAAGGTCCCCCTGCTCAAGAAAGCACATGTACAGGCCCGTCTGAAGTTTGCCAATGATTCAGAGGAGAACTGGGTGAAAGTGTTGTGGTCAGATGAGACCAAAATCCAGCTCTTTGGCATCAACTCAACTCGCCGTGTTTGGAGGAGGGTGCCTATGACCCCAAGAACACCATGCCCACTGTCAAACATGGAGGTGGAAACATTATGCTTTAGGGGTGTTTTTCTGCTAAGGGGACAGGACAACTGCACCACATCAAAGGGACGATGTTCGGGGCATCAGGGCCAGGCCATTGAAGCCAGCCAGGGCATTGAAAATGGGTGAGGATGGGTATTCCAGCATGACGATGACCCAAAACACACGGCCAAAGCAACAAAGGAGTGACTCAAGAAGAAGCAAATTAAAGTCTTTGAGTGGCCTAGCCAGTCTCCAGACCTTAATTCCATAGAAAATCTGTGGAGGGAGCAGAAGGTTTGAGTTGCCAAATGTCAGCCTCAAAACTTTAATGACTTGGAGACTTTAATGACTTGCCACCAAGTCACCAAATTCATGTTTTGCGAAGGGGTCAAATAATTATTTGACTCATTAAAATGCAAATAAATGTATAACTTTTTTTATATGCATTTTTTGCAGGTCTCTCACTGTTCAAATAAACCTAGCATAAAAATTATAGACTGATCATGTCTTTGTCAGTGGGCACACGAACAAAATCGGCAGGGGATCAATTTTTTTTCTCCACTGTATATTGCAATATCATAATTGTACAATACTGTTATATTTTGTCCATGCTGCATGCCAGTTTTATTGGAAATAAAAAAGAGATGTCATTAATTTAAACAAATTAACCATAAATACAGATGCTAAATCTATTGCATCCCCTAGATTTTCTCACCAACTCAGAAACTCTTTGCTTAAAGAAAGTTTAATTTTCAGTACTCAACCTATTTGCATTCATTGCATTCATTTGTATGAATATGATTCTATTTTTGCATGCATTTTCAGCTCCAGAGATAGTTATGGAAAGACACAGTGGCTGAAACCTAGAGTCAAATCACGTGGTACTGGCATCAGGCACATCCATCGTTTGGGTATACTCTCAACTGAGCAAGGCTAATCTATTCCCGGTCACATCTGTAACGCTAACTCCACTTTACTGTTTCAACATTAACAGAAACATTCATTCAGAATGTTATAAAACTCTGTCTGGCCCTGCTGGAGATACACATACACACACACACACTTGTACACTTCAGTGCTCTTCTTTAAAATACATCATGCAGAGAGCTTTGAGCAACATACACTCTCTTATGACCCCAGCCAGCAGGAAGAAAGAGACACACGGGAGTCAGATGGATCTGAAAGCTCTCTATCTCTGTCTTTCACAATCTCTCGCTGACTTTCTTTTCTATTTGTGTGCTTACATTGGAGCTACAACAAATAATCGATAATGAAAACTATTGACAGTGGGTTTTATCATTGATTAGTATGTCTTTGTGATGTGCACAAATATTTTCCTTCAGGGCCTCCACTTTAGTGAGAAATGCATCAAAGGAAAAAACAAGCAAACACATGTTTATTTATATTTTCTGTCATATCGTGATACTGTAAGAATAGTATTCATTTATTTTGCAGAACAGCACAAACTAATAGTAAGTGAGCACTGTGAGAAGCATATTTATTACATGGCACGTTTAAATTTTTAAGTAAAATTAAGTCACATTTCTTTATATTGCACTTCATGCAATAAAGATTGGTTCAAAGGTTGGTTCAATTTCAGCTGTAAAGCTGCTCTGCAGAAGATAATAGTGTCATTATTTAGCTCAGATCAATGTTAATTTAATTCTGTTCAATAACGTGTCAATAGAGCAAAGATAGTGTCATTATCCAGATCAATTCAGTTCAAACTTTGTTCTCATCTAACCAGTGTCAGTGATGTTAAATTGATAATGTAACAGAATATTAAGTGTCTTTTAAACTTATATCACAAAAAAAAGCTTGTTTTAAAACATCAAGGGACAGTTTTACTAACAGCTTGCGTCAGCACAAACCATCTTTTGGCAGTCAAGATTTACTTATTGACGAATTAGCACTGAACAGCCTTGGACGTGTTATTTTTAATTTGCTCCAGGAAATAAAAGACAACTTGGAACCCTCAATTAGAAGTCACCCAATACCAGGTCAATCAAAACTTCTTGTAATCCTTCATTGTTTGGCTTACGGTTCTTCTCAACTTACTGTAGCTTATTTCTTTATTTGCAACTAGCTAATTTGCATATGTTGCGTTGGTCGATATGTAAATTAGATGTGCATGTTGTTAGCATAGCCATGGGAATTAGGGGTGCTGCTAGCACCCCCTCCCACAGGGCTGGGTCTAGGGAGGGGGCACTGGATAATTTATTTCTTAAATAATAGAAATATTAAAGGAAAAATAATTGAACTAAAATGACAAAAGCACAAATATATATATATATATTTGTTTTCATAACTCTGTCCTCATTCATTTGTATTTTCATTAGAGGTGGGCATAGATTATTTTTTTTAATCTAGATTAATCTAGATTAATTTTGGAATTAATCTAGATTAATCTAGATTAAAATGGCTCATTTGAATTCTGCCAAGGCATTCAGAATATGTGTGCTACCCAAATAATGACTAAAAGTTAGTCTTTGAGAACGGGTTTCCCAAGCCAGGTGGCACATTAGACCAGGGCTCATCTCCTGTTTCCAAAATGCATCACAAACTTTAATCTCTTTACGTCCAATCCCACAAAAAACTGGAGGAAAATCCGTTCCACTGGAAGAATGACTCCCATTTTAACCTCACTCGTGTTGTTGTTTTTTTGTTTTTTGCCGATAACTGTCAATTACAGTAAAAATATAGTACAGATCACAGCGTGCCCACCTTATTAGTTGAATAAAAACCCAAAACGCCGTTTTTGTTATTATATTGAACTGAAAGCCATCTTATGCACTGTGTTGCACAGATTAAATTTCATGTAAATCATCCATGCTAACACACACGTCTTCTATTTTAATTTTTTTGACATTTCACTCTCTATAGATATATTTTTCTATGTACTGTATTTTTAGATATATTCGAGGTTCGAAGTTTCTCGCTCAAGTTCACATGAGATCTAAAGCGCATCCTGTTTGCTTAAAAGCGCAACGTTTCGTTGTTATTCTGAGTGCACACAAATAAACGAGAGTCTTTACAGATTCGAAAGATGTATTAGGCTACTTTTATCTGTATGACCAAAATGACGGAGATTTTAAGAGCAAGTGAACGCACCGGAGCCTGTCCTGCAGCAAACGCTTCCACACAAACACTTCAATAGCGCACATTTCTCTAGGTTAACATCATATTGAGCTGCCATGTAAAGTTGTTACTACATACATCTTTCAGATGAAAAGCCATATTTGAGGTTGATGAATGATAGGTGAGCGTTTGGATGTCCTGCCCGATTGTATTACCACACAGACCAGCGTTAACAATCTGTCCATCACGGACTGCGAGCCTCTAGTTCAAGACTCGTTCGCCCCCTACAGTGCAATTCAGCTAGGTATACATCCGCGCTAAAATATCAGGGTGAAAGTCATCATAGCTTGTAGTATAGACCCAGCTCCCAACCCAACTTTGAGAATAGATTAACGGCGATATTATCGCCGATAAGAGTCTCACGTTAACGCAGACCACTAATTTTCATCTATAAGAGTTTGGGCTGTTTAATATTAGGATTTTGTCTAAAACTCCCCCACCATTTCCCCCAGATAAAATATGTTCTTTCCACTGACCAAATGGTATTTCAATAGTCTTAAAATACTCAAATCTAATAAAATGTATGTAGTTTCGATGAAAATATGAATTTTTTTCTATATTTATTTTGATTTAAAATAAAATTGCAATTTATTTGTAAATAAATTAAACAATTTTAAAATAAATGTTTTAAACATATTTTTTATATATAAATGGTAAACTGAAAGTGTAAATATATATATATATATATATATATATATATATATATTTATGTTTGCAGATCAGTAACAATCAAAAATTTTGTCACAAACTAGTTAGAGTGATGAATTAATATGGAAAAATGTTTAACTCTGTCATCCATCTGACTAAGTTTATTTATTTAAACATTTTTGTAAATGAAACACTTATTGCGACTGACACTGAAGAGAAGAAATCATTGAATAAAGTTATTTTAGTTTTCTTTGCACACAAAAAGTATTCGTGGAGCTTCATAAAATTAAGGTTGAACCACTGTTGTCATATGGACTATTTTAATGATGTCCTTGCTATGTTTTGGGGTCTTGAACGCGTCAGTTGCATAGCTGTCTACGCAGGGTCAAAAAGCTTGGAAAGCTTGTATTTCAACTAAAATATCTTAATTTGTGTTCCGAAGATGAACAAAGGTCTTACAGGTTTGGAACGACATGAGTGTCAGACTTTGTCTTCCTCTGCCTTTGTTTCCTCACCCTTATATGGTCCTTCCTGTTCCCCATCATTAGTTAATTCGTCTCCGTCTGTGTCTTGATTATGTCCCAGGTGTCTCCAGTTATGTCTCCCTATAAATAGTCTGTTCTGCCCCATGTTACCTGTGGATTATTGTTAATGTCTAAAGCCTGTATGGATGTCCTTACCTGTGTTCCTGTGTCTCCTCCGTCTGTTCTACATTAAATACCCAGTTTGTTATACTCCTCGTCTCCTCGTTCCTGGATCCCCCGTGCAGCAACGTGACAATGAGTAATTAATGACAGAATTTTCATTTTTGGGTGAACTGTCCCTTTAAGCACTTTTCAAGCCCTGTTTATTTATAGTGCCACATTCCTTTAACAAGGTTGGAAAACACTAATGTATAGCATTCATTACATAAACTTCAGTGTCCACATTTAAATACTTTGAAGCAAAGCATTGGTAGAGACATGAAGTTTCTGATTAATTAAAGACATAACTGACAGATTCATTGATTATCAAAATGGTAGTTACATTAGTTTCAGTGCTTGTCTACATCATCCTATCAGTGATGCGGCATCCGCACAAATCTGGCTGTCGGACTTGTCAAGCTGGAAAAAAACTGAAACTTAAAAGAGAGCCAGAAGATCAAGCGTTTCACAGGATCTTCCACTCCCTCAGGGGAAGATTGTTGCCTCGGTGGGAGAAAAAATGCAGAGATAGTTCTGGTAGAGGTAGAGCTCAAGATTCAAATCCTTCAACGGTGACATATTTTTTACACTGTCTAGTATTACCATAGCGGATGTCTGAGACACTTACCCAGTGCATTCACAATTTTTCACATCTCACTTAGCGGGCTACGTCAAGAGTCACACCGCTCCAAACCTGTGTCAGCTCTCTGAACTACTGCTACAGTTTCTTTGACGTCGCATCCTCGGGGAGACGCGTGTTAACCTCCACCACAGCCAGCAGAATTATTTCAGGTGAAACAGCACGGAAGCCATTCACCCGAAAGTAAAGCCTTGCTCAACGTGGCGTTTAACATCTTCACGAGTAAGCCGTGCGTGTGAGCTCTGTGGATAAAAGGGCACTTTGTGGAACGTTGTGAAGGAAAACACTTTTTAAAAGATTATAGGTGGGCAATCCACTCCTCAAACAATGGCAGGACACATTTTCCAAATGACCTTACAGGAGACGCTTAAAAAAGCATTATACTCGCCCGAGAGAGACGAGAAATGGCAAGCATGCAGTGAAATTGATTGAGACTGAAATGGAAAGTGAATTAAAGTCATTCCCTCATGTAAAGCAAAGCAGTATTGATCCAGTTTCCATGCTGAGATGTATGGCACTAAAACCTTCCAGTAAAAATCAATAATCATACAACATATATAAACTGGCTCTAATATACACCAATGAAGATTATTTCCTCTCTGCATGACACTTACATGGTACATTTGTTCAGACCACAGAGTCAGTACTCTGCCAACGGCAACATGTTACAGAAAAGTTTACATGAATAAAACTTATTTGAAATCACATTTGACATGGATTTTATGACTCATATTGTATGATATAGTGAGAATATGGAAAGGAAAAAAACTCAGTTTTATTCATAGGCCCAAACTGAGCAAAAATTTGGCAATTTGGTGCAGTTGCTGATTATTTATACGGCCAAAAAGTAAGATGACATTCTGATTTGTAGCTTGTGAAGTAAATCAATGAGATTTTTATAACAGTATAGCAGGCTACTGACATAAAATAAAAATTTCACATGAACCGCAACCCGAAGGGGGGAAATTTATACTACAGGCTTTTTAAAAACGATATGGTAACTCTTTAGTATAGGGACCGATTCTTACTGTTAACTAGTTGCTTATTAGCATGCCTATTATTAACAAATTCGCTGTTTATTAGTATAAAGCACATATTCTGCATGGCCATATTCTACATCCCTAATCCTACTCAATACCTAAACTTAACAATTACTTTACCAACTATATTAATAAGGAGCAAATTAAGAGTTTATTGCCGTAGTTAATGGCTTGTTAATAACGAGAACTGGACCGTAAAATAAAGTGTGACCAAAACAGTGAACTATTAATCAGACAACGTAATTCATATAGTAGATTGTGTATGACTGTTTTTTTGATCACATTGATCATTTAGAGTCTTTATAAATTTGTATATGAATAATAAGGGTTCATACTGTTTTAAATCCCATCTATACTGACAGTATTCAGCTTTATCAGGAGGTGGATCACATAAACGCCACATTACTGTTAATTTGCATTAATACATTGTACTAAACTGTGATTCACTGCCAACAATCACTTATGTCGCATGACACATTTTTATGTTTTTATTGAAAGCTCATTAAAATAAATGGTAATCTAAGAAAATGTGTCACTTATATGTCAATCAAACAGACCTTTCCTGAGTATGCAGTTCTTAGCCAGAATAAGCTGTACTCAAAATAGATTTAAAAGATATTTATAAAGTCCAAATTTTGCATAGACAAGACAACAGAAATCCACATCATCTCTGTTGCAAAATCTAGTGAGCTACCTAATGAGGCATCATATTTACACTCCCGGCATGAAGGCTTTTCCAAAAGTTAGGCATCTTAATTATGTTGTTTTTTAAGGTTTCTTATTTCGCCGAATCTTAAGATTTTGCAGTCCATTTATCCTTCTGAATGATGGCTACCCCATAATGCACTGCAACAAGCAACATTTCACTTGGCTGTGTCGCTGTAACAGCTTTCTTGATGGAAAAAACTTCAATGAATGATGCGATTATATCATATTGAGTTAGAACCTCTTGGCCTGCACCATCTATAGTTTCATGACAGAACTTTGTATTTAGTTTGAGAATGCAGGGAGTGCCTCATGAGAGTGCTAAAGTACGCTTTTGGTGCAATTTGCTTTTCTGTAATAAGTGGGTTCACCAGAAATTCTGATAAAAAGGTTAAAAATAAGTTGAAATAATGCAGGCTGATGGCTTTAACAAAAGCATATACCATTGATTAAAAACCTCAGTGCTAACAGTAGATCTGTTTGAAGTTTTATTCTAGCTTCATGCAATATTTTTTATCAACTCTTGAATATGGTTAGGTTTCATGAAAAAAAGCAATATTTTGAATAAAAGCTAAGCAAATTGTGTTTTCGGAAACATAATGTAGACGTATATGCTGTTTAATGCTTGATGATTGCGTTATTTTACATATGCATCTACTTACTTACACGGTCGCTTGTTTTTCGCGTGTTTTGATCCAGACTTTCCATACCCTTTCAGAATATACGTAATAGCGCCTCCTACTGTACACCAGTGAAAACACAGAAATACAGAAAATTCTGTCAATGAGAGGGAAGTGTTGTCTCATAAATGATGGAAAATTATGTCAATGGCGGGGAAAGAGTTAATGGTTTATTGTTAAAAATCAATCCCCCGGTGGAAAAACATGAATCGGAAACACTTCCAGAATCCGACCGTTGCACTCTGTTATAGTTTCACACCGTTAAATCTATCATCTATAATGAAATCAACTGAAATTACAGCGATGACTTTGCTATCTTGCTCAAACAGCATAGTAGATGTTAATTTGAACTATGTTGTTTTGAGTATCATGCAATGAATTTAGCAACATGCTAACACCATGTGCCTCCCATGTGGACTCTTTCCTCCATCTATGTTGAGTATTCAACATAGTGTTCATGATGGTAAGGATGCCAATAACAGCTCGCTAAGTTCTTGAACTGAGCCATTACCTGGTCTGACTTACTGTGTATTGCTAACTTATAAGGAGGGACATTATAGCTGAGATCATTAGAGCACAGCAAACTCATGTTCGGTCTCTCTCCCAGCATTCGCAATGTAGTCCATAGGGATTTAAGAGAGATCCGACAGAGTTGGTTTGTCTCAATGCTGGGTGCATTCTTCATGCGGCCCCATGTAATGTGCTGTAATAGAGCTGAGTCCCTGCGGGAGCTCTTGGAAGAGTGGAGCTGGAAGTTGGCCTAATCAGTTGGCATGGTGCGCTGCTATTACCCCAAGTCACGTGCCTTCTACCGTCACACAAAACCCTTCAACGTTTGCACATAGTGACATAAATAAACTAATTTGTGTGGCTGAAACTATTGTTCTCAAACACGCTCACACTTGCAATCACAACAGATACCTGCACAGATTATATCAAATGCATCTTCCACTTTCGTCCGTTATGTGCTATTTACAGCCATGCTGAAGTGGTTAAAACTTGTCTCCTGTTGTTTCCACTGTGCTAAAATTGATCTTACTGATGACACGTCTACATTAAAAGATAAAGTTACTGCACTTAATCCCATTAAGCCAGACACTCAATCAATTGGTTGTCAGAAATCCCTCCTTGATAAAATTGCATTAAAGGAAATGGTTTGCAAACTCCTCTCAGGAAAAAAAAGAGAGATGTGAGTAGTAGTAAGTATACTACACCACCTGTCAAAATGATTGATGACAGGTGGGCGGGGCTTCCGGTATAGGGGCGGGACTTCCGGTATAAGGCGGGACTTCCGGTGTAGGCGGGACCATAGACATATAAATACCTAGACGCCTCATTGGCGCTTTGAGCCGTTGCTGCGATCGTCAGCGCGGGCAAGAGTTCCATTTAAACAAATGCAACGAACAGGGAGAGCTGCGGTTTTTCTGGATAAAAATGACAACGCGTTTGTTTTATCAACTGATATTAGTGGTTTATGATCTACGTGGTGTACAAAAAATCTCCAGTTGCTTAAAATCGCGATAGTTAAACTAGATAGTTACATTTATTTAATAAGGAATTGCAAAAGCTCACACTTGTGTAAATTAAATCTTCACAAAAGTATTTTCTGTGTTTAACCTCACCATTTTTACTTTTCGTTCCTTTGAAATATTGCAAAAACAAATGCCCATCTTAAAGCAGTAATTTACCAAAATTGAGAAATGGAACAAACTAACATACAAATCACACGGGCAGGCTTCTTTCTATACATTTATAGCACTAAAATGATGCAATTATTTACAAGTACATACACCAAAACAGACAATAACAAAGAGAACTGATAGCTTTATGAAAATTCATATGTGATTTGGTACAACAACAGTTCAGCAAATATATTTGTAATATAGTATAAAGTAAGATGTAATAGTAAATAATATATGTATAGTTGTATAACTATAATAATAATTAAGAATAGCATTCAATACAAATTTAGTAGTACAAGAATATAATAGCATACTAATTGATTGATAATAGCTAACTGTATAATAATAATAATACTACATTAAAATGTAATATCAAATAGTATTTAATATCAATTGCAAAATGATATAGACAATAAACAGGTAAATAGCAAGTAATTAATAGTACAATAAGTAATAAAATAATAACAACATTAAAAGCTATATAATAACTATAAATCATCTATAATCGCTAATCCTTTGTAGGGTTGCAGAGTGCAAGAGCTAAAATCCTTTGAACAAAACTACTTTGCAGAGCTTTTTTCTCGAGTTGCCACTCTGTAGTTGAAGTGTGTTCAGTTTGGTAATGTGGTGCATCCTTAGTTTGTGGAAGACAGACACAACTGATGACGAGAGAAAAATGATGGTTGTCAATTCCAAATTGTGTTTCCTCAATGTGGTCCTTGAGACAAAACACATCCTCTGAGCCAATCTCTGCTCGGACAAGTTGACTGATCAAGGACACTTTGGACGGCTTTCCCAGAGGGTGACTGGCGAATAAACCGCTCAGCTGATCTGACCACCTTCACTGTGCCTTCAGAAGGAATCATCAGTCCTCCATTGTTTTTCAGTGTAAGCAAGTGGTAGCTCTGATCAAATGACGCCAGATACAGCATTTGTCACCAAGCTAGCACGGCACACATCACAGGACAGCTTCCTCAAAATCTGACGAGCAGAACCCTGAAATGTACACAAGGGCATTGTCCACAAGGCTCCCAAGACGGGTTGGCAGGTAGCTGTGGTCACACACAAGTGCAGAGAGGTTTACAAAGGGGATGGAAGGTCTTCAGATTCTTCTGCTGCTGAGTCGATGACATCTCAACAGACGATAGGGACACAGTTTCATTCTGTTCTACCACATTTCCTGAAATGCTTGGTGAGACACCGCACCGGACCATGAGGTGGCGGAAATGCCCTGGAACTGGCCTGCAGTAGGATTGTTATTCCAGCCTCCTAAAACAAACACACAGACACATTCACAACACTTAAGGAATAGTTCACCCAAAATTTGCTGGCTCAAGGTCTGCATTTACAGTCACACCAGAGGTGTTAAACTGGGATTAGGACTTGGTTTTCTGCAGACCAGTCAAGTTCTTCCACACTGACTGAATCAATCATTTATCTTTGATTCTTGTCTTATACACAGAGACACTGTCATGTTAGAATAGAAAAGGGTTCTGTCCAAACTGTTGATATAAAATTAGAAACACACAATTTCCTAGAATATCATTTTATGCTTAAACATTAAGATTTGTACTCATAGAAATTACTAAAGTAGTCAAACCTTTCATTAGAAGGGGGCGACTCAATACTTTTGGCAATATAGTGTAATATATATATCTTGGCCTCGGTGGAGTAGCAGGTAGGTAAACGAGGAGATCGTGGAGTAGCAGGTAGGTAAACAAGGAGATCGTGGATTAGCAGGTAGGTAAACGAGGAGATCGTGGAGTAGCAGGTAGGTAAACAAGGAGATCGTGGATTAGCAGGTAGGTAAACGAGGAGATCGTGGAGTAGTAGGTAGGTAAACGAGATCGTGGAGTAGCAGGTTTGTAAACGAGGAGATCGTGGAGTAGCAGGTTTGTAAACGAGGAGATTGTGGAGTAGCAGGTAGGTAAACGAGGAGATTGTGGAGTAGTAGGTAGGTAAACAAGGAGATCGTGGAGTAGCAGG
Source organism: Gymnocypris eckloni scoliostomus (assembly GCA_027564155.1). NCBI lineage: Eukaryota > Metazoa > Chordata > Actinopteri > Cypriniformes > Cyprinidae > Gymnocypris > Gymnocypris eckloni. Next base: position 32,696,154 of record CM050428.1, read on the forward strand.
TTTGTAAACGAGGAGATCGTGGAGTAGCAGGTTTGTAAACGAGGAGATTGTGGAGTAGCAGGTAGGTAAACGAGGAGATTGTGGAGTAGTAGGTAGGTAAACAAGGAGATCGTGGAGTAGCAGGTTTGTAAACGAGGAGATCGTGGAGTAGCAGGTTTGTAAACGAGGAGATTGTGGAGTAGCAGGTAGGTAAACGAGGAGATTGTGGAGTAGTAGGTAGGTAAACAAGGAGATCGTGGAGTAGCAGGTTTGTAAACGAGGAGATCGTGGAGTAGCAGGTTTGTAAACGAGGAGATTGTGGAGTAGCAGGTAGGTAAACGAGGAGATTGTGGAGTAGTAGGTAGGTAAACAAGGAGATCGTGGAGTAGCAGGTTTGTAAACGAGGAGATCGTGGAGTAGCAGGATAGTAATTCAAAGAAAGGCAGTAGAGCTTGGGTGAGACAAAGACACAGGCATTTAAGAGTAAAACTGCATGGGTGTTTTAAACGGGATTTGAATTAATTATGCATTTAATACTGATATGTGCACTTTTCAGATGATTTTTTAAATATATTCGCAAATTTCAGAAATCCTTACCTGATGCCCTGATAGAATTGAAGAGGAGCTCAAGTGGTCCTGGCTAAATCGATGGTGCAGACATATCGCTGAAATTGTAGCAGCTCAGGAATCAACAACATGAGGGTATCAATGTTGATGATGAACCCCATGACAGACAGGTACCTTCAAAAGAAAATGTTTTTCAATACGTCTGTATTGTCAATATGGCAAAATCAAAATACTCCAAAGGTAGCATTGTGTAATTTTGCTCACTGAAAGCAGTAAATGGACTTGATCAGACAACACAGGGTGACAGGCTAGGGCAGTGACCAATAGATGACTATAATACTTGAACTTTTCTCCATTGAAAGATCAGTCAACAAGACTGGTAACGGACAATGATACATTAATTGTAAAATCCAAAATGTTTGGGGCTTTCAGGAAAACATTCAGGATGGCTCCCAAGAAGCCACCCACTGCAATGTCCCTGGTTGGTAACTGCATTTTCAGAGTACATAACGATATAAAATGTAAAGTGAATACTGCAAAATTACTGCATGCTCCTTAAGAGTGTAAATTAGTTTAGGGTTAGGATCATTTAAGTAAATTATTTATCTCTAGGCCATTAAGCTAACTAAGAACAATATTAGAACAGAACTGGGAAGGTCTGAAACATATGAACATAGTGCCATACTTACCATTCTGCGACCTGTATGAACTGAAAATACTGAACATAGAAGAATACCAAAAAAAACAGTCAATGGAAAGATCAGAACAAAGGAACAGAGCATCATATGAGCACGTATGATGCCATGAACTTGTGAACTCTTCACACGAACATAAACTTCACTATTTTAAATGACCTCTTTGATTGGTGAAGGAGTGTGCCATCTTTCATCACCAAACTGATCAAATATTCCTGGCTCTCAATAAGAACTCTACTCTATCACTCCAATTCCAAGCAGCCAGCGGCCTTTTGAACCCTTTGGCACGTGGATTGCGGCTGTTCATTATGTCAAAGAGCCTGTCAATCATCTAAAACAAATATTTGCATTAAATGAAAGCATTTTATTTATAACCATGTTTGCAGATAGTACTACCTCAATGAATTCAGCTGTTGCTTCACAGTGTTTGAACTCTGGATAGCCAAGGTCTCGCAATGTGCGCAGAGCTACTGTCACTGAGCGACTGAGTGTCTGTGCAGCCAAGGACACTTTCATCTTCTGGGAATCGAAAAATATGTGCTTGCCTGTTAACTTGTTGGCTGCATGCAGTCCATCTTTGATTTGAATGTCATTTAACTGAACAATGTGTGTCCAGCTGATCTGGCCAATACTGCTCTTTATAGGACTGTAAGCCTGCAACATATTCCGTGCCAGCTTCAACATGTGGCAGGCATCCATCATTCTGAACACATTCTCACCAGTCACTGGATGTGAGAAAAAAGTCTTTAAGGGCTCATGCGGGTTTGCCTTTAACTGGCACCCAAGCTGGGTGCACATACTAATATTGGAGGCATGTCCATCCATTGTGATGCAGAGTACCCTTATGCCACGCTCATGCAGCTCCTCCAACGCATGCAGAATTAACACCTTCTGCGTATCTGGTGACAGAGTGTTGGTGAGGTAGTAGGAAATTGGAGCCTTCCAATGTCCTTGTAAACCAACCACCATGAAAACAAGAGCCTCTGTGGCAACATCTGTTTCGTTCATACCATCCCCCATGTCAACAAATCCAGACATTTTCTGTGTCTGAGGATTGTACTGAATGTGTTTCTTTATAGCCATGGCATCCAACATCAGAGTTACACATCCATATTTAGCTGGGTCTTCCTCTTGACGTCTTTTCAGCATGTCCAACATCATCATGTTGAGGCCAGGCTTGGCATCCACAGAACTCATCCACCTTAATAAAATGAAAAATTTGTTATTTAATGTATTTTGTAAAAGTGCAATGAATGAAATTAAGAATACCTCTGTAATGTATGTGGATGTGGGAGGCCAAGATGAAGAGACTTCCTCAAATAGTTATAGGCTTTTGGACCATGTAAATGAAGAGTGAGGGCAAACTCCCTCTGTTCTTTTGTGTACTCATGGCCCTTTTTTGACAAGAGGTCTACCGGAAGATCTGAAATTAATTTAGAACAGACTAACTAGTACATTTACATTTATGCATTTAGCAGACGCTTTTATCCAAAGTGACTTACAGTGCATTCAGGTTATACATTTGTATTGTCAGTATGTGTGTTCCCTGGGAATCAAACCCACAACCTTTGCGCTGCTAACGCAATGCTCTACCCACTGAGCCACAGGAACACTAGTACTAGCTCTTCCCATTAAAAATAAAAACAGTCTAAAAATAAGATGAAATTATTTTCATTTTACCAGAGTAGAAACTGAGTCTCTTTCAGATCTTCATTTATGAGGTTCTTTCCTTCAGATCCTCTAGAAGATCGCGCACAGTTTTCTTTGCCCTCCGTTCCCGGTCCTTCACATTCCTCAACTCTTGCTCCAGACTCTCCACTCTAGCCAAGGCTTCACATAATCTGGTCTTTAAACCAGTGGGAGATGCAGGCAATGCATAGGAGTGGTCCTATTAGAGAAAATGAAAATATTTTGAGTAATGTTAATTTCACATGAAACACCGCCTCGATCAGCTGTTTGGTGCATAACTAGTACAATGTTCTGTCAGCCGGCTTGCATTCTTAAACATGCTGGTGTTGAATATGCTTCTCTGGCTGACGCTGACGCTGACACACACAGACACAGACACAGACACAGACACACACACACACACACACACACACACGAGGGGTGATGAGGTTAAAGGACTATTCTCATCATAATTATCTTATCATTTACGCAGACCCTTTCCATCCCAGATGTGTAAGACTTGTGGATTTGAACACAAATATTAGGATTTTAGAGTTTTAGAAGAGTAGGTTGATAGAATGGAAGACAATTATTTTTTAATCTCCAGTTCATGATAAAACATTGAAAATCATACACATACCATCTGGATGAAATTATAGTAAATAAATTGCAAAACAAAAATCATTTTTGTGAGGGACAATTGTTTAATCTCATGACCCCTCAATCCCACTGCCATCACAGTGTTTGGGTTTGTATGTATATCATTTAATGTGTGCAGGTGTATATGTCTGTGTCTGAAAACAGTGTCACAGAGAAACAGATATAATTGAATTTGACCATAGCCATAACGCTCACAGTTGTTCTAGTCTTAACTAGTACAAATACTCACATTAGGCAGAGGAGGTTCGATCTCTTGGAAATTATGAGAACAATCTACTGACCAGCTCTCCTCAGCTTTCCTTGAGGCCTCTGTTTTCCTGGATGCCACAGGCTAAAATAAATATTAAACATGTCACTAACTATTTAATGACAAGCTATCAAATCCTTATAATCCAGTGACGATAAAACCTACTCTTTGTAGATGAAAACTGAAGATGGATGGTTTAGCTCCATCCCTTATCCTCACAATTTGACCTGTCCTGTCAAAGTCCTCCGGCTTGAAGTGTTCACTGCATAGCACAGAGGACTCGCTTGCAGAAAAACCTTCCCTTCTTAGAGCTACTTCCCACTGCCTCCTCAACTGTACGTTTTTCGGAAACCTTCAATGTATGAGAAGAGTTAGCCAACGTCAGCTAGCCAACTAACTTACTAACGGTAGCGTTAGCTTCATGCCGCTTAGCGAAGCGAGTAACGTTAGGTTGGCATAAGAGTCAGTTTGAGAAAAAACTGCAATATAAATGAATATCTCTATTACGGACAATTTAGTTTATGATATATAACGTTAATACGCTAAAACTATATAAGAAAGAATGCAAACTTTCCTATATGTCTCGACTCCCAGCTAAATAACGATATCGCTAGCTATTAATAGTCTGACTCCGACAGTCAATTACTGTCAACATAATGTTTTAATGACCAAATACAATCAGATCAGTGTCAGTCATCAACTCTTCAGTCTTACCTGTGAAAAGTAATTCCGAAGACCTATTTTCAAGTGTGCGGTTTGTACAGCACCAAGCAGCACCGACTGAGGCATTTTCTTTAGTCCACTTATGAGAATGATGGAAAAGTTGCCCGCACCAAGATGGCGGCGGCGTTGACGCACGATCCAACGGCCAATGAGGCGTCTAGGTATTTATATGTCTATGGGCGGGACTGCCGGTATAAGGCGGGACTTCCGGTGTAGGCGGACTTCCGGTGTAGGCGGGACTTCCTGTATAGGCGGGACTTCCTGTATAAGGCGGGACTTCCGGTGTAGGCGGAACTTCCGGTGTAGGCGGGACTTCCGGTATAATCAATCATGTTATCATGACAGTAGGTTTTGATGATTTTGACAGGTGGTTTTGATGGTTTTGATGTTATTGACAGTAGGTTTTGATGATTTTGACAGGTGGTTTTGATGTTTTGACAGCAGGTTTTGATGATTTTGACAGGTGGGTTTGATGGTTTTGATGTTTTGACAGCAGGTTTTGATGGTTTTGATGTTTTGACAGTTGGTTTTGATGGTTTTGATGATTTTGACAGGTGGTTTTGATGGTTTTGATGTTTTGACAGCAGGTTTTGATGGTTTTGATGTTTTGACAGGTGGTTTTTGTTTTTGAAGGCTGTATAATAAATCATTTTATTGACAGAAGGTTTCGTCCTTTGAAGACGCTGTTATCAGGAAATTCCCTCCCACCCGGTGGTGCGTATCTGGGGCTGTGCTGTGAAAAACTGTGAAGGCATCTCCCACAAACATCTGTTATTTTAAAACAAAAAGTTGATTGTTTATAAAATAGCTTACTAAAAAAAATCCACTGAACATTATTTCAGTTTAAGGCAGATCAAGCCTACATCTCGCCTCTAACACCGGAGGTTAAAGTAAGGGAAAACTTCAAAACAAGAAAGTCCGAGTATATCATTTATAAAAGAGTGCAAAAAATAGACGACGTAATAGAAAACAATAAAGCCAAAGACAAAGAAAACTAGGGGTTTGAATGTGGATAAGCTAACAAAAGGTTAACTTGGTTTATATTAAACAAGTTTTAATATAAAGAAAATGCATCGAATATACACGTAAATGAGCGATGCTTGTATTTTTTTCAGAAAGTATTAAGATACAAATCAAAATCTAGGTTTAGTCTAATCTTACAAATGAGAAAATAAATAAAATGCATCAGACGCGTTTGTACAAATTTTGTAACACTACAATTTAAAACTACGTTTAACAGAGTTAAAGGAACACGTATCTACCCAACATCTAAAAATGAATAAAAACACAGTTAAGAAGATTCTTGTACCAAGTCTTTTGAACTAATATTAACATTAAATAATATAGAGTAACCTTACTTACTGTGGTATAAAATAAATATCAAGCCGTTAAAAAGATACGTTTGTCAGAAGTTTGTAATATTACAATTTAAAACTAGTTAGTTTGACAATGAAAATAACAAAAATCTAACTTTTAAAAGACAGAAGTTGTCACAAGAAAAGCTGGGAAACAAGGAAAAATAACAACGTGCATCCAGCCGTTGTCCAAAAAGAAGGTAATCTCAGAGACAAAATATAGTCTATCATAACTTAGCTGAAGGTAAAGTTAAACAAAAAAGTCCCCGACCGGGAGAAGTCCGTGCGTGTCCGTTTCAAACACAGAATGGCGAGACATCCGGTTCCAGGCAGACATCTAGCTCCATCCCTAGATCCGGACGAGGAGGGACCAAAACTGAGATTTAAAAGGATTTAATCCATGACTGTTTTAAAACATTAAAGTTAATTTTAATAAGTCTTTTACATGTCTTAATTAAACCAGTCAACATCATTCACCTAAATCTTTTCACTTTAAAAATAGTAGACCTATGGTTTTACTTTTAAACAAACAAGTCCTAACCTCTGGGGGAATGTTTGTTTTATTTGTTTAACAACACATTTTCCTTTATTTACTCTTTGCTTTTTGTCAATCTTACGATACGTTATAACAGCTAAAACGCAGGTATGCACATACAAATATTTAACAGGAATGAAACCAAATCAATAACTCTCTGATTTTCTTGTCATAAGACTTGTTATCATTTGAAATCTGGCGTGCAGCATGTAAAGCGTTTTTTTTTTACATCACACGAGATGCAGATATTTCATCTCAAGCAGTGCAACGGTTAAAGACGGTCGTGTCAATATCACATTTCACGCAGCACGAGATGCCAGTGAAGTTTTTAGTCAGACGATAAAAGCAACACCGTTGGATCAATTTATGACACAGTTTTGGAGGAAGCGCAGAGGTGTAAACGCACACACATACGCACACGGCGCTTAGACTTTTATGATGTCTCATACAAAACTTTTTACAAATAAATAACTTTCTTAGAATCACGCTGAATATATCTACAAGATGACGAAAAGTATGATTAAACAATGATATAACTATTGTTTAACAAATATCATTCTAACAAAATGTAAAACCTAAAACCATGAATCTCTAACCTAACTAATCTTTACAACAGACTTTCTTTCTCGCTTAATAAACTGCGTTATTAACCGTAAGGGGAGTTAAATGCAGCATGCTTTATTGCATTCAAATAAAAACAACAACCGATCTATATAGGTTTATTCGACTGAGCTTTGATAAAATAACTGATGTAAGAAACATGCAAATATTCGACAAGGTTTATCAAACTGGTGTGTCAGGTGATTTGCATTGTTGTACATATCTCGCCTATACAGTTTTGTTAAGATGTTTAACATCTGTAAAAAATAGTCTAAAAAGTCATCTTTTTAGCTTCCACATAGGAATTATGTCCACACTCAACGGTTTTGTGTAACAGAGTCCAGAGACAAATGAAAATAAAATGTGTGAAAGACTGATGACAGGAAGAGCTACAGACTAAAAGCTTCAGATTTTATTAAAACAATCGAGCGTGTGCATTTTTCTCTTGAATAGGTATGTATGCAGTAACCAGTGTGTACACGAATATTTATAATACATAACCGCATAATTCAGCGATTCTATCAAATGAATCATTCATTTTAAAGTCAGATTTGATTTCTCGTCAAAACACAATAAAACTTTTTAAAAACGTTAAAACTTTCTTACGACTTTTTAATTATGTCGAATGTAGCGAATGTTAAATATAGGGTTATGTTTTTAGTTCGGGATGTTTGCACGTTAATCACATCATTAACCTAAAACATTTTTCATTCAAACTCTCTCTTGAGCGCACACAGCACACAACTGCCAACAACATCCATAACTTGGTTTTATCATTCGGCTGTAGCTGAAACTCGATAACGTTAAATTTATGCATCATCGCAGCTATATATCCTGGAAGAGCTCCTTGAGCTGTTTAACTTTAGAAAATATAAACAATGACGCGTAAAACTAGATCGACAGACCGAGTGTACGTGCCTAAAACAGGCCTGGAACCATTTCGAACCATTCTAACACTAAGTGCGACCACGGAGAAAATGTGTTATAGTACAGCAGTAAAACACTGGACGTGAACTGAGCTGGTTTTGATGTTTTTGGTCTGAACGGCCAAATAACTACAAGTCCTAGTTAAACAATGAAACTAGAAAATATACGTGTGACCTAACAGTGTTTAAAATACTGGACACGTGCAGTTAGATGAAGACACGCAGAGTTGGTTAACACAACGAAATATGTCATGAAGCATACGTATAACACGACAAGCGTTCTGCAGGACTGACTGACGAACACACACACACACACACACACACACACACACACACACACACACACAAAACCAAATCGTTACGCTATTTCACGAAATGACGGGATGGTCAATTTCGACATACACGTCAAGTCTGTTTACCATGCATAAGCATGTTCTTCTTATACATTTTTAACAATTATTTTAACAAATATTTTCGTTTCCACAAAGATACAAACGTTGTCGTACAAATGTTGCAGGCCTTTCAGGTCAGCGAACTACAATACCCAGCATCGGACTACAAACATGGTTGCCACGGATCCGTATCCAATACGGTCTATCGCGACAGATCTCTAAATCGTCAGACTTTTGGTTATCGTCGTTCGGATACCCTATATAGAAAGACTCGTATTACCAACGCTTTTTTACAAAGTATACGCTTTCTTTGCCTGGCGATGTTACAAACCCCATTTTTCGAGATCTACCGTCTGTAGAAATAATTAACAGGTCTTATAAAATCATTGATTTGACTTAACTTTAAAACACAATCCGCACGAACGATAAATCAGACGCTCTTAAAATCGATAGTGCACAAAACGTGTGTAAAAGGGCGGATGATCGCAGGAAAACAATTTAACAAAAACAATTTAAGGGTGCTACACACAGGTGAGTGGGCCTGCACAAGCCACCTGTAGTAACACACTCTCCTCTAGTCGCTTTCACACACTACTGTGTGTACATAATCCCACAAAAGACTGATTGTAATATATGACTGATATATGTATGTTTACAGGCCCGTACACCGCAAATCACCCTACACCGTTTCCCAACCAGCTGCTTAAATGTCTCTCTTTTCGCACATGTGCACTATTTGAGTCATCTACACAGTTGTGGAGTTTGTATTTTTAGTTTATTTATAGGTAACCATTTATATATATATATAGCATCTGTATAGTCAAAGCTGACAGTAGGTTAGTTGTGTATAGGTTTATACTGTTTTACTTTGTGTTGTATATCTGTATTCATGTAGCACCGTGGTCCAGCGTGGCACGACATTTCGCCCCCGCTGTATGTCCACAGATGTAGCGGGATGACAATAAAGATAGGGCGTATGTCAGTGTATGTCAAGATAGTGACATACACTTGACTTGGCGACACATTAACGTGATATTTCGGGGTCGTGTCTTACACAATTGTGTGTTACTTAACGTTTTTATGCCGTTTTCATATAAAATATAACAGTCTGTTACCAATTTAGATGTGTTTATTATGAAATCACACAAAGAACCACTGAAGAGCGTACTGTTTGCTAACACGGAATTAATTAAAATAATACTCTGTGCTCATTTAACCGGTATATTTACAGTATGTTGAACGTAATACAGTTAAACAGGAGCATTGAAACATTAAAAACCTATTAAACAGTTGTTTCAATACAAACATAATTTATCAAATACTATTAAACTATTGAATTTTGGACACCTTAAAACACTTTATTCAATCAAAAACCTGTCCCAAAAGACAGACGGACAAATCTTCAACGATTACTGAGACGGACGGAGTTTATGCAAAAGACAAAATAATTATTCTTCGTCACAATAACATACCCGTTCCGATAAATTTGATAACCTTACTGTAGATTTTCTCAATATTCTTTATTCTAGTTATTGTTTTCCTCTTATTCATAAACCCACAAGAGTTAAATAAAATTCAACAGCTTACAAATTGAATACATAAAATCTGATGTTTTATATTCAGACTTGTCTGATAATTTTCTGATATACCTATTGTTATACTATAATTAGGGCTAACAGGATGGAACTCTCAAAAGAAATACGGCAAAATAACTGTTTTATCGATCAATTAAATAGCGGATCCTCTACATGACACTGGTTAAGACTAAACAAATGACTTTTATTTTGGGACGTCTTTCCGGTCTGCCTACGATACATGCGTTCAGAAGACAAACCACGCGTGAAAAGCGGGTGTATGTGTTTTTTCTGTTGCCTTTACAACTAGTAGGCCTACGCTTCAGACTTTTATGACTATTACACTTAAAGCGATCCCATTTCACAACAACAACAACGCGCATGGATACGCATTTTCTTTTGCGTATGTCTCTAAACAGCACGGTTAGGTAAATGACTTGAGGTTGTTACGTCATTTTTATGGGAAAAGGTGGGACGGATTCATGTATTTTTATTCCGTCCACACAAATGCTCTGGCACCGAATGTCTTTTAGGCCTGACCCCAGAAAACAGACGTCTTAATATTTTGTTCTTCTTTTCATGAAAACAAGCGGCAGGTAGTTTTTGTCCTCAGCTGCGGTATAGCGACACGTTTTAACACGTCGTGAATTCCGATAGTTTGTTAGCAAACGCCGCTGTTTATTACTGAGATGTCACATCAGAGCCGCGTTCTAGTTTATATTTGTAAACTACTTATATGTTTAACTTAGTTGCATCTTTAATGGGCGCTACCGTTCTACGACTCGTCACACCGTTGTGAGATACTATAAACAATAAAAATAAAATACGTAAACTCACGCTTTGTAAGCAGAACCGTTTTACATGTTTCCGTGACTTTGTTAGCTCTTTCTGTTTGAATTTGTGTACCGCCGTTTTTGCTATCCTTATCTTATTTTCCCCACCTAATTGTAATTGTTAGGCCTTGGCGTTATAGGCTTTTAAAAAACTAGGTCTCCTAGATTTTGGCGTCTCGTTAACGGGCCTTTTTGTTCTTATAAGTTAATAATTATGTCAATTGATAAAATATTGCTTTAAATCGCGTCTTCATTCGAGACATTTACGTTACATTATTACATTGTGGGGGATATGAGATACAAGATCGTTTGAAATTGATAACAAACAAAAAACGTATCTTAGGCGTGACCATTGTTTATGACTTCCTGGCAACGTCACACAGGTTGAGGGCGGGCCCAAATGCTAAAACCAAAGACGACCGGACTGACAAACTCATTTATAAGTTGTTTCGTATAAAAGTGGGTGCTACATTTAAATGTTTTAAATACATTTTATGAAGTCAGAGAATATTACGTTGAGACAATCTTTTATTTCAACAACATTTGAGTATACATTAAATGTACAATTTAGTCAGAAAAGTCTAGCCAGAAAAGAAAATCTCTGCAGACAAACATGTTTTTCTCAAATATAAAATCAATCAGCGATACAACAATTTCACACGTCATATAATCACAGTTTTTACAATCAGCAAAACACATAGATCTGTGTTTTGAGATCTGTCCATATCATCTTCGTATTCAGACATCACGTCCAGCATTTTTCTAGCGGTTAGACAGGTTGACTCTCGGCTGATTAGAAACAGTCAAATCATCCTTTCTTACAATTTCCATTTCGTTCTTGAGATTTGTTTCACGTTTGGTATCACCCGCATAATCATGATTTGGATCGCATGTCGCCAAAATGATCTTACGATCAGACCGATCATTTGTCCTCTGTAATATAGTTTAAATGTGGGATCTTCTTCTTTTACAAAACACGTTTTCCGTAACGCATCAGAACTCCAATCAGTAGCCATTAGCTTTTGTGCAACGTTTTCCAAGAGATACATTTTGTCCCCTAACCGATATAGGCGTTATCACCATTTCCTAGAATTTTGATTGACCGTTTTAATCCGTGACGGTTCTTAGGCATTTCACTTTCAGTTTCAATTTTCAGTTTATGGTTCAGATCCGCCAAAACGTCGTTAGTAGAACAATTGGAGAGCGCGTCAGGCTCAGACAAATTGGATTCTTGAAGTTGATTCTGTTGATCCATGTAGATAGCGTTTTGTTTTGACAAGGTCTTACAGCAGATCCGTCGTCTGTACCTTCAAACCCGCTAGCAATGTCGTAAATGAGTTTGTCAGTCCGGTCGTCTTTGGTTTTAGCATTTGGGCCCGCCCTCAACCTGTGTGACGTTGCCAGGAAGTCATAAACAATGGTCACGCCTAAGATACGTTTTTTTTTTTGTTTGTTATCAATTTCAAACGATCTTGTATCTCATATCCCCCACAATGTAATAATGTAACGTAAATGTCTCGAACGAAGACGCGATTTAAAGCAATATTTATCATCAATTGACATAATTATTAACTTATAAGAACAAAAGGCCCGTTAACGAGGCGCCAAAATCTAGGAGACCTAGTTTTTAAAAGCCTATAACGCCAAGGCCTAACAATTACAATTAGGTGGGGAAAATAAGATAAGGATAGCAAAACGGGTACACAAATTCAAACAGAAAGAGCTAACAAAGTCACGGAAACATGTAAAACGGTTCTGCTTACAAAGCGTGAGTTTACGTATTTTATTTTTATTGTTTATAGTATCTCACAACGGTGTGACGAGTCGTAGAAACGGTAGCGCCCATTAAAGATGCAACTAAGTTAAACATATAAGTAGTTTACAAATATAAACTAGAACGCGGCTCTGATGTGACATCTCAGTAATAAACAGCGGCGCTTGCTAACAAACTATCGGAATTCACGACGTGTTAAAACGTGTCGCTATACCGCAGCTGAGGACAAAAACTACCTGCCGCTTGTTTTCATGAAAAGAAGAACAAAATATTAAGACGTCTGTTTTCTGGGGTCAGGCCTAAAAGACATTCGGTGCCAGAGCATTTGTGTGGACGGAATAAAAATACATGAATCCGTCCCACCTTTTCCCATAAAAATGACGTAACAACCTCAAGTCATTTACCTAACCGTTGTTTAGAGACATACGCAAAAGAAAATGCGTATCCATGTACGCGTTGTTGTTGTTGTGAAATGGGATCGCTTTAAGTGTAATAGTCATAAAAGTCTGAAGCGTAGGCCTACTAGTTGTAAAGGCAACAGAAAAAACACATACACCCGCTTTTCACGCGTGGTTTGTCTTCTGAACGCATGTATCGTAGGCAGACCGGAAAGACGTCCCAAAATAAAAGTCATTTGTTTAGTCTTAACCAGTGTCGTGTAGAGGATCCGTCATTTAATTGATCGATAAAAACAGTTATTTTGCCGTATTTCTTTTGAGAGTTCCATCCTGTTAGCCCTAATTATAGAATAACAATAGGTATATCAGAAAATTATCAGACAAGTCTGAATATAAAACATCAGATTTTATGTATTCAATTTGTAAGCTGTTGAATTTTATTTAACTCTTGTGGGTTTATGAATAAGAGGAAAACAATAACTAGAATAAAGAATATTGAGAAAATCTACAGTAAGGTTATCAAATTTATCGGAACGGGTATGTTATTGTGACGAAGAATAATTATTTTGTCTTTTGCATAAACTCCGTCCGTCTCAGTAATCGTTGAAGATTTGTCCGTCTGTCTTTTGGGACAGGTTTTGATTGAATAAAGTGTTTTAAGGTGTCCAAAATTCAATAGTTTAATAGTATTTGATAAATTATGTTTGTATTGAAACAACTGTTTAATAGGTTTTTAATGTTTCAATGCTCCTGTTTAACTGTATTACGTTCAACATACTGTAAATATACCGGTTAAATGAGCACAGAGTATTATTTTAATTAATTCCGTGTTAGCAAACAGTACGTTCTTCAGTGGTTCTTTGTGTGATTTCATAATAAACACATCTAAATTGGTAACAGACTGTTATATTTTTATATGAAAACGGCATAAAACGTTAAGTAACACACAATTGTGTAAGACACGACCCGAAATATCACGTTAATGTGTCGCAAGTCAAGTGTATGTCACTATCTTGACATACACTGACATACGCCCTATCTTTATTGTCATCCCGCTACATCTGTGGACATACAGCGGGGCGAAATGTCGTACACGCTGGACCACGGTGCTACATGAATACAGATATACAACACAAAGTAAAACAGTATAAACCTATACACAACTAACCTACTGTCAGCTTTGACTATACAGATGCTATATATATATATAAATGGTTACCTATAAATAAACTAAAATACAAACTCCACAACTGTGTAGATGACTCAAATAGTGCACATGTGCGAAAAGAGAGACATTTAAGCAGCTGGTTGGGAAACGGTGTAGGGTGATTTGCGGTGTACGGGCCTGTAAACATACATATATCAGTCATATATTACAATCAGTCTTTTGTGGGATTATGTACACACAGTAGTGTGTGAAAGCGACTAGAGGAGAGTGTGTTACTACAGGTGGCTTGTGCAGGCCCACTCACCTGTGTGTAGCACCCTTAAATTGTTTTTGTTAAATTGTTTTCCTGCGATCATCCGCCCTTTTACACACGTTTTGTGCACTATCGATTTTAAGAGCGTCTGATTTATGCTCGTCGTGCGGATTGTGTTTTAAAGTTAAGTCAAATCAATGATTTTATAAGACCTGTTAATTATTTCTACAGACGTGTAGATCTCGCAAAATGGGGTTTGTAACATCGCAAGGCGAAAGAAGCGTATACTTTGTAAAAGCGTTAATACGAGTCTTTCTATATAGGGTATCCGAACGTGCGATAACCAAAAGTCTGACGATTTAGAGATCTGTCGCGTATAGACCGTATTGGATACGGATCCGTGGCAACCATGTTTGTAGTCCGATGTATATGCTGGGTATTGTAGTTCGCTGACCTGAAAGGCCTGCAACATTTGTACGACAACGTTTGTATCTTTGTGGAAACGAAAATATTTGTTAAAATAATTGTTAAAAATGTATAAGAAGAACATGCTTATGCATGGTAAACAGACTTGACGTGTATGTCGAAATTGACCATCCCGTCATTTCGTGAAATAGCGTAACGATTTGGTTTGTGTGTGTGTGTGTGTGTGTGTGTGTGTGTGTGTGTGTGTGTGTGTGTGTGTGTGTGTGTTCGTCAGTCAGTCCTGCAGAACGCTTGTCGTGTTATACGTATGCTTCATGACATATTTCGTTGTGTTAACCAACTCTGCGTGTCTTCATCTAACTGCACGTGTCCAGTATTTTAAACACTGTTAGGTCACACGTATATTTTCTAGTTTCATTGTAGATTTTAACTAGGACTTGTAGTTATTTGGCCGTTCAGACCAAAAACATCAAAACCAGCTCAGTTCACGTCCAGTGTTTTACTGCTGTACTATAACACATTTTCTCCCGTGGTCGCACTTAGTGTTAGAATGGTTCGAAATGGTTCAAGGCCTGTTTTAGGCACGTACACTCGGTCTGTCGATCTAGTTTTACGCGTCATTGTTTATATTTTCTAAAGTTAAACAGCTCAAGGAGCTCTTCCAGGATATATAGCTGCGATGATGCATAAATTTAACGCGTTATCGAGTTTCAGCTACAGCCGAATGATAAAACCAAGTTATGGATGTTGTTGGCAGTTGTGTGCTGTGTGCGCTCAAGAGAGAGTTTGAATGAAAAATGTTTTAGGTTAATGATGTGATTAACGTGCAAACATCCCGAACTAAAAACATAACCCTATATTTAACATTCGCTACATTCGACATAATTAAAAAGTCGTAAGAAAGTTTTAACGTTTTTAAAAAGTTTTATTGTGTTTTGACGAGAAATCAAATCTGACTTTAAAATGAATGATTCATTTGATAGAATCGCTGAATTATGCGGTTATGTATTATAAATATTCGTGTACACACTGGTTACTGCATACATACCTATTCAAGAGAAAATGCACACGCCGATTGCTTTAATAAAATCTGAAGCTTTTAGTCTGTAGCTCTTCCTGTCATCAGTCTTTCACACATTTTATTTTCATTTGTCTCTGGACTCTGTTACACAAAACCGTTGAGTGTGGACATAATTCCTATGTGGAAGCTAAAAGATGACTTTTAGACTATTTTTACAGATGTTAAACATCTTAACAAAACTGTATAGGCGAGATATGTACAACAATGCAAATCACCTGACACACCAGTTTGATAAACCTTGTCGAATATTTGCATGTTTCTTACATCAGTTATTTTATCAAAGCTCAGTCGAATAAACCTATATAGATCGGTTGTTGTTTTTATTTGAATGCAATAAAGCATGCTGCATTTAACTCCTCACGGTTAATAACGCAGTTTATTAAGCGAGAAAGAAAGTCTGTTGTAAAGATTAGTTAGGTTAGAGATTCATGGTTTTAGGTTTTACATTTTGTTAGAATGATATTTGTTAAACAATAGTTATATCATTGTTTAATCATACTTTTCGTCATCTTGTAGATATATTCAGCGTGATTCTAAGAAAGTTATTTATTTGTAAAAAGTTTTGTATGAGACATCATAAAAGTCTAAGCGCTCGTGTGCGTATGTGTGTGCGTTTACACCTCTGCGCTTCCTCCAAAACTGTGTCATAAATTGATCCAACGGTGTTGCTTTTATCGTCTGACTAAAAAACTTCACTGGCATCTCGTGCTGCGTGAAATGTGATATTGACACGACCGTCTTTAACTTCGTTGCACTGCTTGAGATGAAATATCTGCATCTCGTGTGATGTAAAAAAAAAAAACGTTTACATGCTGCTGCGTATTTCAAATGATAACAAGTCTTATGACAAGAAAATCAGAGAGTTATTGATTTGGTTTCATTCCTGTTAAATATTTGTATGTGCATACCTGCGTTTTAGCTGTTATAACGTGTCGTAAGATTGACAAAAGCAAAGAGTAAATAAAGGAAAATGTGTTGTTAAACAAATAAAACAAACATTCCCCAGAGGTTAGGACTTGTTTGTTTAAAAAGTAAAACCATAGGTCTACTATTTTTAAAGTGAAAAGATTTAGGTGAATGATGTTGACTGGTTTAATTAAGACATGTAAAAGACTTATTAAAATTAACTTTAATGTTTTAAAAACAGTCATGGATTAAATCCTTTTAAATCTCAGTTTTGGTCCCTCCTCGTCCGGATCTAGGGGATGGAGCTAGATGTCTGCCTGGAACCGGATGTCTCGCCATTCTGTGTTTGAAACGGACACGCACGGACTTCTCGCCGGTCGGGGACTTTTTCCTTTGTTTAACTTTTACCTTCAGCTAAGTTATGATAGACTATATTTTGTCTCTGAGATTACCTTCTTTTTGGACAACGGCTGGATGCACGTTTGTTATTTTTCCTTGTTTCCCAGCTTTTTCTTGTGACAAAACTTCTGTCTTTTTAAAAGTTAGATTTTGTTATTTTCATTGTCAAACTAACTAGTTTTAAATTGTAATATTACAAACTTCTGACAAACGTATCTTTTTAACGGCTTGATATTTATTTTATACCACAGTAAGTAAGGTTACTCTATATTATTTAATGTTAATATTAGTTCAAAAGACTTGGTACAAGAATCTTCTTAACTGTGTTTTTATTCATTTTTAGATGTTGGGTAGATACGTGTTCCTTTAACTCTGTTAAACGTAGTTTTAAATTGTAGTGTTACAAAATTTGTACAAACGCCCTGATGCATTTTATTTATTTTCTCATTTGTAAGATTAGACTAAACCTAGATTTTGATTTGTATCTTAATACTTTCTGAAAAAAATACAAGCATCGCTCATTTACGTGTATATTCGATGCATTTTCTTTATATTAAAACTTGTTTAATATAAACCAAGTTAACCTTTTGTTAGCTTATCCACATTCAAACCCCTAGTTTTCTTTGTCTTTGGCTTTATTGTTTTCTATTACGCCGTATTTTTGCACTCTTTTATAAATGATATACTCGGACTTTCTTGTTTTGAAGTTTTCCCTTACTTTAACCTCCGTGTTAGAGGCTAGATGTAGGCTTGATCTGCCTTAAACTGAAATAATGTTCAGTGGATTTTTTTTAGTAAGCTATTTTATAAACAATCAACTTTTTGTTTTAAAATAACAGATGTTTGTGGGAGATGCCTTCACAGTTTTTCACAGCACAGCCCCAGATACGCACCACCGGGTGGGAGGGGAATTTCCTGATAACAGCGTCTTCAAAGGACGAAACCTTCTGTCAATAAAATGATTTATTATACAGCCTTCAAAAACAAAAACCACCTGTCAAAACATCAAAACCATCAAAACCTGCTGTCAAAACATCAAAACCATCAAAACCACCTGTCAAAATCATCAAAACCTGCTGTCAAAACATCAAAACCACCTGTCAAAATCATCAAAACCTAATGTCAATAACATCAAAACCATCAAAACCACCTGTCAAAATCATCAAAACCTACTGTCATGATAACATGATTGATTATACCGGAAGTCCCGCCTACACCGGAAGTCCCGCCTTATACAGGAAGTCCCGCCTACACCGGAAGTCCCGCCTACACCGGAAGTCCCGCCTACACCGGAAGTCCCGCCCCATACCGGAAGCCCCGCCCACCTGTCATCAATCATTTTGACAGGTGGTGTAGTATACTTACTACTGTGAGTCGGTGTTCTGTGAGGTTTATAAAAGTCAAGCTCACTTCATCTGGCTAAACAGAGACCCAATGTGTAATTCCTGGAGAAAGATATCTGTTGTCCTGCAACAGATAACAGCCTGCAATTCTGGGTATTGAACTATGTTATTTGGAAGTAAATGAGAGGAAACTGGTAAAATAGTACCTATATATTGTGTTTTCTCAGTTTTAATAAAAGCATCTGCTAAATGAATAAATGTAATGTCAGCAATTTCAGGTTATAAAATTTATAAAAGCTTGGTACAAAATGCCACCAAAGTTAATAAAAAAATCAAAAACATAGGGGTAAAACAAATGGCCCATATCAACAAAATTCCATGTACGATTTTGATATTATACAACAGTTTAATAAACAAAAGGGTAAATATGTGACTTACATTTTAGACACAGTATTTTTTCCAATATCGCATGTATTTAAATCAGTTAAGTGAACAATACAATGACTTATTCATAAAGACAATCACTTAGGCCTATGCTGTTCCTTAATGAATCAACTATTTAGGCCAAATCAGTTGAATGATCATTCGAAGACTCATTGTGACAATGACTTGTTGCCACCTGGCAGTTGTAGTTTCATTTTTGCCCCATAATTTCATAATTAAATATTTACATATTTAACATTTTAGATTTAAAACTTTAATCTCTTAATATTATAAATACAATTGTAACCACCCTACTGTGTATTATTATTCTAACTGAATTTGATTTTTGAATTTGATTTCAAGATTTTGATAAAACATTTTAGTAGGAGTGAAAGAGTTTTCAAAAGGAAAATAAAATCTTATAGACTAACTTAAAACATAATAATAATAATAAAAACTAGGGTCAGTTTTGTTTTGCATGGGATCCTGGATGCATTGGTAGAAATTGATGATCAGAGTCAATTCCTATGTAATCACGCCTGCCATTTTCATACGCATTCTTATCTTTCACTATTCTCAGGATGAGAGCGGTCGGTGCATTTAAGCTCTTTACTTCACAAGTCCTTGGGCTTTACAGATAAAGGGCTCTGTTAAAATGGACCATCGCCAAATGTGCAGGGTGGATATAGTAAAGCCCCTGAAAATGTACATGTAATGTGTCTGTGGGATGCTAGAGTGATATTCACTGGATTGGAATGAGTACAGCTGGTCATATGGAACTGACCCTGAAGGGATAGCCGGGAAATATGCAAAGCCGTCCCATCATGAGGGTGAAGAGCGTTCCCTTTGACACTAATTTCTTAGCTTTCCATGCAAAATAAACCATGGCCTGTTCCCTGCAGGATTTTACAGTTTGTCAGCTTAATCTGACCCCTGCCAAAAACATGCTGACCCAGCTGCCTGTGCATTTAACCACATGTTGGAAACCATTGTGCGTATAGCAATCACTATTGGTCTCAAGGTGATTTTTAGAGAATGTCAGTTCCCCTAGAGTTCACACAGGTGTCCAACACTCGAACACTTACAAATAACAACTACAAAAACCTACAAATAAAGATGTTCAAATTAACTTTATTCCACTCAGTTCCACTTCAATTTGACAATCAAAATCTTAACAAATACTGTTTGTCCTCATTTAAACAATTGTACATTTTTAATGCTTTGATTGAAAATTACTTTATATAATAATAATGACAACAACACCAACAAAAATAATAAAGTCACTTGGTTTGATAGTTTGTCATCCAATGCAATGAGATCCATATTTATTTATTCTCTCTTTTCTAGACTGTCTTTATTTTTATGATTAAAATATGTCTTTATTTTATTAGCAAATTATTATTTGTCTGGACTTTTTTTTTAAACTGCACAAATTAAATTATTAATATTTTTTTATTAATAAAGCACTTTATTATGTATTAATATGAATCAGCATACACTTCAGGTATTGCAAAACATAAAATACACAGACATACTGTATATACAAAAGTATATCATTTTTATCAAAATATACTAAAAACTGTAAAATTGTGAAATATATTACAATTTCAAATAACTGTTTTATGTTTAAACATATTGAAAAATTGCATTTATTTCTATGATGTCAAAAAATAATTGTAAGTATTCTTTAGTGCCACATGTGTTTAAGTAACATTTCTTAATATCAACATTGAAAACAGTTCTGGAAACCATGATACCGTTTTTTCAGTATTCTTTCAGAATTCAGTATTCTTTGATTAACAAAATGTTCAAAAGAGCAACATTTTTATGAATTTATTTATTTGGCTATTTAATACATTTTGAACTATGTTAAATGTTTCACTGTCAATTTTGACCAGTTTAATGCATCCTTGATGAAGTAAAGCATTAATTGAATATATATATATTGAATATAATTGAATATAACTGACCAAATTTGAACAATGGTGTTAATTATATTTACATGATAGTGATCAAATATTTTAGCATAATGAAAAAATATTTTACATTGTAAATAATAATAATTATTTTTAAATGCAATAAAAGTAATGTTAAGTTGCTGAAGATGCAACCAGAATGGTCTTCTTTACATCTACATAAGTGCATCCTTCCCAATCGCATTGAAACTCACTGAAACACACCCCTTCCATCTGAATCATCTGCTCAGCCTCCCTTGATTTTAGACAGAGCTTTTAGATTGTCTCTGAGGGAATGACACGCTTCCTCGGCCAACTTGATATTAAAAGCTCAACCATCCCTGCAGGCATGTATCCAGAGAGAAACCCCACTGTGGCAGAGCTGTTTGCTATCCCTGGCATGTGCTTCTCTCACGACACACATCTAGAAGTCCTCCCCTGCCACCATCAAAACAGCCTTGCTGGAGAACATTTGTCTCTGTTTCCCGCTTTCAATTATCACAGAATTGTGAGAGATCTCAAATAAGTGAAACCTTTCAGGGTGTATCTCACTCAACGTTATTCAATTTAACAAATTTTCACCTCAGTTTTCATTACCATAAAGCTAAAAAAAAACTATATTTTTCATTGCAGTAATGTAAAAAATGAATGACATTATTTAAACTGTAAAACAGTAGCATTCCTTGTATTGCAATATGCTGATTTGAATAGAATCAAATTATTCTGAAATGAATGCAGTCACAATTCAGTTAAAATCTTCTTAATTATCATAACGATAACGTCTCAATGCAAAAAGTCAAAATATAATGTATACACACACACACACTCACACTCACTCACATGTTGGGTAAATTTGGTGCTCTAGAAACATTTCTTATTATTATCAATGTTGAAAACAGTTGTGCAGAAAACAGAAAATCCAAAAGAACAGCATTTATTTAAAATAAGGATTTTTTCGTATCTACGTAAACCTATTTGCTGTCACTTTTGATCCATCTCACTGGTGGGAAAAGATGCTAATAATAATAATTATTATAGTTATTATTATAATTTTTACTATTCAGCTGAATAATTGGCATGTTGGTAAACAATAGTACATTCCACTGAATTCACTCTGTTTCTGCCCTAAAAAGCCTTGTTACCATTCCTGTCAAAAAAATTATATTTCACAACTCTCACTATGGTTTATAGCACAGAAACCTTCAAGGTGGAAATGAGCATTGCACCAAGTTCAAGTTTTCCAGTTCCAAGACACTCTCAGTCACTCTTTCATTTTCACAAAAAATGGCATTTTCAAATGAACAAGACGAATACAATGCACAAATACAATACCAGTGCACCTAGGCTTTTTTGTTGGTAGCGTTCCTTAAGTGAGGATTGCAGTTGTCCTTTGTGATAATTGTGTTTCAGCCCAATGCGTCTGTACCTCAGCATATGAGCCCTGGAGACGCTGCATTGATCTTTTCATGTTGTGCCTGTTACACTTGGGAGCATACCTTTATTTCATCAAGTTAGCTGAGCGTTGATGTCTGAATCTTTACTGTGAGGAATGACAGAAAGAAAATAGGGTATAAGCAATACAAAAGAACTTGGACCTGAATGCGAATCTGATGAATGTTGCAATTCAAATAATTTCAAGGTGCTGCATTTCTGGGTTGTGTTGTCATCGCTATGTTTTCCTGGGTGCTTTTCTGTATCGCTGCATGACTTGAAGTGAAATGAAGTATTGGGTGTTTGTTCTTTTTAGGGAGTGTCGATCTACGTTCCAGCATTAGGTTAAAAGGGTCAAATACTTGTTCCTTCTGTGATCTACTTGTATTTTTTTACATATTCTTATAGCAGTTTGTATCTATTTTGCAGCCAGCTGAAGGTTATTTAGAGGTGGACCTTCATGCTTAGTTTTTTCAAAAAATCATAAATTACCTGAAATTATAATTAAAATAGATACATTCTCTTTTGAGATTGGTTTTGGGTAAAATTGATCATGTTAAAAAGTCAAAAGTTTCATCTTTTAGGTTTTTATGAGCATTTTCCACCAAAGGGTTATGGTTTAACTGTTTATCCAGTTGAACCCATTACCACCGCTGGTAGTTTTCTGTAACCATTAGGTTCTAAAAAGCATCTTTTCCTAATAACTAAATAAATATTTTTGCAAGCAACATTTAGATAATATTTACTTATTTCATGTTCTACCATGGCAAATTCTTTTTGAAGGGCTCTTGAAAGTTTCTTGTCATTAGCATTTAGCAAACTGTTAAGATCAGACTGTAATTATTAGCTAAATTAATTTACAGAGGTATAGGTGCTACATGTG
This sequence comes from Gymnocypris eckloni scoliostomus, assembly GCA_027564155.1. NCBI lineage: Eukaryota > Metazoa > Chordata > Actinopteri > Cypriniformes > Cyprinidae > Gymnocypris > Gymnocypris eckloni. Next base: position 32,719,348 of record CM050428.1, read on the forward strand.
GTAAATACTGAAAAACAGTTTTAACATATTTCTTTTTATTTGCTTTGCATGACTTTATGAACCAAATTTATGATCACCCAATAACATGTAAACATGCAAACATGGATATGTGATGTCACAAATTTGCACAAGACCAGAGTAAGTAATTTAGTGCCTACACTAAGCGCAAATAGCCCACCTTGTTGGCAGAGGCTAATTTACACTAGCTCCGCCCACCAATGTACGGTTGGGATAGACAACATAAAAAAAGATGCCCGTCAAAAAAAAGCTATAGTGGCGTAGGGTGTAAGGTGTGTGGTAGATTGCGTTGGTCATTATGGAAAGATTTGGCTGCGTCTGTGTTCTTTAATGTGCACATTGTCAGTAAAACACACGCAGAATTTTCCGCTCCCATTAGCGCTTTTATGGAATTGCTCTCTAACGCTATTTGCTCTGTTTAGTAAATCTGGCCCAAAGTGTTTGTCGAGTAAGAGGTATAGGAAGGGCTTCATTGTCCCAGTATAAGGCGGCAACCCATTTATTTTGTAAATATAATAAATACTATTTTATCATTGCATACTATTTTATAATGTAGCCTACTACAATACTGAAGTGCAAATATATGCCATTGTTTTCACTAAGTACAAATAGCATCCAACTACATGTATTGCAAAAAAAATGCTATTTTTACATAGTGTAAAAAGAATCGTTATTTGTTTTGTGTAAATATCATCGTCGTTACTTAGTGTAAAATAGCATCTGTTGCTAAGACAATATGCTATTTTTACTTAGTATAAAAATAGCCGCCGTCTATCAATTAACTTCTTGAGAGAGCCGTGGAGGACACTGAGCTCGGAAAGTTACAATATGTTTTCGTAGCATGTCAGTCCTTTAATCTCAAAAGATCAAGGAAGATTAGATTTCTCCTATAACCCATTTAACCACAGGAGAGGAATGAGAGTTGTTTCATTAAGCAGGTTAATCAAAAGTATGTTCAGGCTCTAACTGAATCCTAAATCAACTGTAGAAACTTGAAAAAGGCTGAAGAGAAAATAGCTGCCCATCTCAGCATTAAAACTATTTCTGTCTTTCTCTAGCACTCCTTTATCCACTTCTCCTTAACTTCACCTTTATTCTCTCGTTTTATCTATCTTACATGATCGGCAGCCAGTTCTGGGGGATGCTGATTATGTAGGTTGAGCTGGAACAGTAGAGGAAAAGTGCAAATGTCAGTGAAACTGTCTGCTTCATTTACCCAGAACCAAAAAATGTCTTATTACAAAAGACTGATTGAGGATAGAGCATTCAAGAGACCTTGGGGACCTACAATGAAGGATTTCATAGAGCCAAGCATCCTCATAGAACAATCTCTTAATTGAAGAAACACAATGCATGAGTTGAGTTGAGTATGACTCCTTTCCTGTATGTCATCGTTTTGACTCCTTTTGTATGGGAGACACAAATCAAGTTATTTTCAACAAATGTTAATTACACGCTGCCATATGAGTCAGTAAATCTCACGAACCTAAAACAGTAACAGTTCCCGGTTCATTTTAATTCTGACATAACGGAAAAAATTACTCTCATAACTCCTTGTATGTCATTATTCTGTGTGACTCCTTTCAAATGAGGAACACAAATAAAGGGATTTTGAGCAAATGTTAATTGCATGCTGTCATATGAGTCAGTAAATAAACTGAAATCCCACAAACCTAAAATAAACATCACAGTAACAGTTCCCAGGTTCATTTTGAATTGCTGAAAAATTTCTCATGAGTAATTTTTTTCTGTATCATCATTCTAAATGAGTCCTTCTCACTCTCTCTGAACATTGCACTGACTGAGTGAGTCTGATTTAAACTGCAAATGTACAAACAAGCGTGAGAACAATTTGTGAATCATTTGAAATAACTCATGAAAGATTTAAATTAACTAATGGCACCATGCACACAAGATGATATCTGACGAAACCGAATATTTTTTATATAGTTTTTGAGTTGATACGTTTTTCCGACTGGTTTTGTTTAGAATGGAAAAAATGTTTTCTGTTGTTTTTGTTTTGTTTTAGTCAACTTTTTTGGATCTGATAGCTTTGTTTGAAGAACAGGCTGAAATGTATGGAAGTCCCTTTATTTATAAAAAATTTATAAAAAATGTGCTTTGGTAAATCATAATTATTACATAAAAACTTACAATTGTGAGATGCTAAATTTAAATGTAAATTATGGCATTAAAAGGTCTAAATTATTCAAATAAAATGATTTATATAAAGTCACATTTTGAGAGTTGTCATAATAATGAATTTTTACATACTTTCAACGTATGTCATAATGCCATTGTTATGACTTTTTTGTCATATTTATTTTTAATTTCATAATCTAATATTTTTTTGTCATAATTATGACTTAGAATTTCATATTATGGCATAATGTCATATCATAATTTTCAACTTTTTATCTCATGACTTAGAATTACATAATCTTGACTTTTATTATTTTTGACTAATTAACTCATAATTTTGACTTTTTATCTCATAATTATGTCCATGCGTATCATAATTATGATTTAGCAAAGCATGACTTTTCTCTCATGTGGTGAAAATGAGAAATGCCATGGTATGGCACTGGTTCTAAATAACACTTAAATGAATATTATGTGACGCACCAAGGTTGAAATGTGCATACATGAATTAAATTACAATTTCTTTATTGTTGTTTTATGAATTATTCATAAAAAGACATCATGACAAGAATGTGCAGGGTTTTTCTTTTAATGCAGTGCAATATTGACCTTTTGAGAAGAAAAAGGCTATTCATGCTCATCCTAGAATATATGAAAACTCACAAAGGAACATTGTTTGCATCATATGTCCCTGGTTCAGTAAAATTACTTAATCTTCCTAAATATTAATCTACAATGTACAGCGATCTTCAAACCAAATTATTCCTGTGAGAATGCTGAATGTGCCATTGCAGATCCCCCAGCAGGTTTAGCGGTTGGCAACAGATGTGAACCGACAGCATTCTTTTGCTGTCTTCAAACATAAACCCTTCATGGTGGAGAAAAGATGACACATCACACCATACTGGGCAATGTGATTTTGTTCTTTGGATTTGAATGTAAGCAATTTGCCGAATGGCAGCCCTGCCACAAATTCCCCAACTCCATGAAGTTGACAGTGACAGTCTGAGATTTGGATGAGGTTCACAAAGCAGCTGATTCTGTCAATTTGAAAGAATCTGAAGACATTAAGTATGTACATACTTCTCTGGAACACAACATGAAATTTGAGGTGTGTCTTTTGTTCATGTTGAGACCAACATTATTTATTTTTCACTTAATTTGTTCGTTTTTGCATGTTCTTTATTTCATGTGTTGTTTTGCAACGGATGTTCCTACAAATTTATAGCATCACCTTTTTACCTCTGTTTCTTCATGTAGTTTTGAAAACTCACATGTCACAGTGTTAATTGTCACACCTCTTCTGTTGCCCACATACACTAATTGGCAATCAATGTGACTGAACATTGTTTGCAAGGTTAGAGGTATCAAATCACTGAAACGTATTCAGAGTTTTGTGGCAGCAAGTAAACTAGATATCCATAAGAAGATCTGTGTTTTACACCTTTTTGTGTGTTGCCTGTGAAACAATCTGTATTACTTACAGATGGACACAAATTACTGATTTCAAAATCCACATATATTTTCCAAAAAAAATTTCTTAAAGTGTTCTATATATCCATTTGTGGGTGTAAATAATTATACATCATGTAGCCATAGATTTAAGAAATCTCACACTATCAATCATGCTGTGCATCTTAATATCAGAAAGGCTATGCTCACCTGCAGCATGGAGCTTTTATACAACAATTCGAGTAAACAAGAAGTTAACACTGAGTAACTTACATTTTAGACCCATTATTGCCAGTACATTACATTTTTGTGACACTAACAAAAAAACAAAACAAAAGCTGATGGATGGGTCAATTTGAGGTCAAATTTGAGTCAGTTGAGCTAGTGATTAAATGACTCACTTGTAAAAACAGTAGTTTGTTTCATTGATTGATGAATCAGTGTTTTTAACTAATCAGTTGAGTGAGGGATTCAATGACTCACTCGTAAAAACAGTAGTTTGTTTCATTGGTTGATGAATCAGTGTTTTTAACTAATCAGTTGAGTGAGGGATTCAATGACTCACTCGTAAAAACAGTAGTTTGTTTCATTGATTGATGAATCAGTGTTTTGAACTAATCAGTTGAGCAAGTGATTCAATGACTCACTCGTAAAAACAGTAGTTTGTTTCATTGATTGATGAATCAGTGTTTTTAACTAATCAGTTGAGTGAGGGATTCAATGACTCACTCGTAAAAACAGTAGTTTGTTTCATTGATGAATCAGTGTTTTAAACTAATCAGTTGAGTGAGGGATTCAATGGCTTAAGGCCTTTCCACACTGAGCGTGATGCGCCGACCAACAATGCATTTAGCATTTTTCCTCAGATATGTATCGCTTATATGGATTTAACATCTAAATTAAGATAAACAAAGTTTTGTTCTACACCAGAAACACAAACTATCTATAATGCTTACAAGAATAGGCTACATCCTAAAATATAATTAAAAGTGCAATTAGCACCAAGCTACACTTGAAGCTGTATGTAATCAATGTATGTGCTTACCCACTTTAAACCATCATTGAGTGCTTGTTATAACTTCGGATTGTGATCTATAGTTGATTTTGATTATATAATAAGCAGACACAAGCACTCTTTGTATGTTTAATAACGCTACATTGCTAATATGTCATAAACATCCTATATTGCTATAAAAATACCATAAGCTGCATACAAAACACATACAAAAGATATATGCTTTCATATGTCACGTGTAGCAAAATGTTTCACTCGATTTTATTTATTTATTAATACGGAAGATCTAGACTAGAGAGTGAACGAGCTCTGACTCATAACACTCACGCACGTGGAAGAAAACGGACGGTGCTCTACAGATCACATGATTCAGTGGATAATTATTATGTTATTAGAAATGTTATTCTGTATAAAGAACATGTGAGTATAAATCGGTTCTCAAAAACCAACAATAACAAGAACTCAGCATCCACTCTCTTCTCTTATCTGAAAACAACCAGTCAAGAAGAGTGATAGAAACAATTAGAAGTCCCAGAGCTCTCTGATGAGTGTGACTACTAATTCTGAAAGGAGAAAAGTGCTACCTGAAAGAGTGACATTAGTCTAATGATGTTGGTATGCTAATTGTTCTGGGTGCTGGGCTTTAACAAAGAGGTTATAAGTTCAGCCCCAAATTGGTGTAAACCCAGGACTGAAATTAATGAGATGACAATCCTTCTCCATCACCATTGTGCCCTTCGCACTCATTTAACCTAAGGTTACTCCAAGAAGTCTGTCAGTCCAATCAGTATATTTTCATTTTCGTTGAATTAATTAACGGCTTATACTTGCATAGCAATTAGCTGAATGAATGGTAGATAATATAATAAATTATACTAAATTGATTAAGGTTAACGACAATGGTAATCTATCTTATATTTAGTTAGAAAAGATATTTGATACATTCAACAAAACAGACAACGGTCATCTACTCCTTTCATTTCCTCATTATGTGTCAACATTGCCAGATATAGAACAGTATAGATACACATTTGCGTATCAAAGGCTTACTAAAGACATCAATAAATTCAAACTTTTGTGAAGAATACCCACTAAGCAATACACCAACAAACTTTAAAAGCAGCAGAAAGTATAGGCTCAGAACAGCTCTTGGATCCGGCTTTGATTTAAATGAATTTTGCAAACATAAGCTGCTCCATTTTTCTTTGTGGATATTTCCCACGTCCTTTTACCCTTTCTGGAGCATGATGAAGATAAAGTTAGACAGCGGAAGAAGAAAATGGCAAATTATTGCTGCAGAGTCACTGATGAACACGCGGCTGCATGTCTGCTGTTCCCCTCCGGGAACATCGAGCTGCGTCGAAACGCTAGGGGAACGCCATCAGCGTTGTCCAGCTCTGAATCATATGTGTAATCAGTCAAAATTGACGGCCAGACGTCAGGTGCGGTGACGTCATGACCAGGATGCTTAAAAGCACATGATGTGCAGCCGGCGCCAGCTTTTTTGTCATTCAGCAAAGCTCTCTGTGTGTGTCAGTCGAATGTGTTCTGTGAGTCTGTTACTATCAAGATAGGAAATAAGAAAGTTTATTCTTAAAAAGATAGGCAAAGAAAGACTAGAAGCAGACATATCAAAGGCCAATGAGGGCGAAAGTAGATCTGTGTGTTCCTCTCTGGCTGGAGGCGAAAACTCTTCGAGGAGGGAGTTTTCACCTGCGTCCTCGCAGCACCTGCCACGCTGCCGCTGAGGCGGAGCAGTGGCTGTGCTCGAGATGGATTAGATGGAAAGATTAAGACGGGTGATCCCTATCTTCTTCCTTTCCCATCAGATCCAGCGCCGCTGCAATGCATTGTGCTCCCGCCGCACGCTGAGTGTCCGCGCTATGATCTCGCAGTCCCGCTGCTGCTGAGGCACCGCGTGAGTGAGATCACGGGATCGCACATAGATCTGGCGGACGGGTTGAGACGGGTTCGCCCTATTTCCACCTGTATTCCCCAGGTCTAGCGCTCTCGGGATACACACAGTTTTGCGATGATCTGGCTGGAGGCGAAAACTCTCTTTGAGGAGGGAGTTTTCACCTGCGTCTTCACAGCACCTGCCACGCTGCCGCTGAGGCGGAGCAGTGACTGTGCTCGAGATGGATTAGATGGGAAGATTAAGACGGGTGATCCCCTATCTTCTTTTCCCATCAGATCCAGCGTCCGCTGCAATGCATTGTGCTCCCGCCGGCACGCCTCGAGGAGTGTGTCCGTGCCTATGATCTCGCGGTCCCGCTGCTGAGGCACCGCGGCGAGTGAGATCACGGGATCGCATAGATCTGGCGGACGGGTTGGAGACGGGTTCGCCCTATTTCCACCTGTATTCCCCAGGTCTAGCGCTCTCCGGGCGGAAGCCTAAGCTGTAGTTCTTCCCTTGAGTGAGAGTGCGCTAATCTGCAGCAGTTTCTCTCCAAGAAGATTTATTTGTTTTGTTCGCGGCTCGCGTGTTGCCGAGGCAACGCGCCGCATTATGGTGATTCTCGGTTCATTTATGCACTTTCAGACCGTGTTTACTTCTCTGGGTGTTTGACTGCATTTAATTTTGAATAATTAACTATGCATTTTATCCGACTATGAAAGTTAGATATATATTTATACATATATATATATATATATATATATATATATATTGTAGAGAATATATACAATTATATATTGTATATGACATACAAGAGCCTCTTGGGATACTTCTCAAGTGAGAGCACAATGTTTACCTCTCTTCCTCCAAGGAGGTTGAGGTGGTCAGCTTGGGCTGCTGGGCGGAGCAGCCCCAATTGTGTTCCAGCTCCTTATTCGGGAATGTCACTGTACTCGCCAGAATCGGAGTCAGAGTGGCCTCGGGCCGAAGACGGATCTGCGGATCGATAGTCTTCGGCCAGAACGCCCTGATGCCAATGGTCCAGGGCCTTGAGGGCCGGCCCCTCTTGGGAAGAGCGGTGTACACCGCATTACACGGTGCCCGTCTCTCCTCAGTGCCCTCAGGAGATCAGTCTGCTAACCCTGCCAGTGTTCTAGGGCACTGCGGTCTCCAGCGAGCGCTTCTCTCAGTCTCTTCCACCCAGAAATGTAGCGGAGATGGGAGGCTCGCCACCTTCGGGGTCTCTAGAGCAGCTAGATCGGCCGTCCCCTGCCGGTCCTCCGTTCCAGGGCACCGAGCTAGCCGCTCCAAGTACACCAGAGGCCAGTCTCAAGAGACTGGTTCCCTTAGTAAGTCACCTGGCGGTGTGGGAGCCCCTGCCAAGCGTGTCTCATTGGGATCTGCCTGAGCAGACTCTGGTTCCTAGTCTTCCTTAGAGATGACGTGGGTCTGAGGACCGTCATTTCCAATAGAAGGCTGAGGCAGTCCTGATGCCAAGGCCCAGGACTGGTGAGGGCAGGCCCCTCTGGGAAGAGCGGTGTACACCGCATTACACGGTGCCCGCCTCTCCTCAGTGCCCTCAGGAGATCAGTCTGCTAACCCTGCCAGTGTTCCAGGGCGCAGCGGTCTCCAGCGAGCTTCTCTCAGTCTCTTCCGCCCAGAAATGTAGCAGAGCTGGGAAGCTCGCCACCTTGGGGTCTCTAGAGCAGCTAGATCGGCCGTCCGCCGGGTCCTCCGTTCCAGGGCACCGAGCTAGCCGCTCTAAGTACACGGGTCTGAGGACCATCGTTTCCATAGGAGACTTCTAAGGCAGTCCTGATGCTACATCCCAGGACTTATGAGGGCAGGCCCCCCTGGGGAAGAGCGGTTTACACCGCATTACACGGTGCCCGTCTCTCCTCAGTGCCCTCAGGAGATCAGTCTGCTAACCCTGCCAGTGTTCCAGGGCGCAGCGGTCTCCAGCGAGCTTCTCTCAGTCTCTTCCGCCCAGAAATGTAGCGGAGCTGGGAGGCTCGCCACCCTTCGGGGGTCTCTAGAGCAGCTAGATCGGCCGCCCCTGCCGGTCCTCCGCTCCAGGGCACCGAGCTAGCCGCTCTAAGTACTCAGAGGCCAGTCTCAAGAGACTGGTTCCCTTAGTAAGTCATCTGGCGGTGTGGGAGCCCTTGCCAAGCGTGTCTTATTGGGTCCTGCCTGAGCAGACTCTGGTTCCTTAGTCTTCCTAGAGATGACGTGGGTCTGAGGACCGTCGTTTCCAATAGGAGACTTCTAAGGCAGTCCTGATGCTACATCCCAGGACTTATGAGGGCAGGCCCCTCTGGGAAGAGCGGTTTACACCGCATTACACGGTGCCCGCCTCCTCAGTGCCCTCAGGAGATCAGTCTGCTAACCCTGCCAGTGTTCCAGGGCGCAGCGGTTTCCAGCCAGCGCTTCTCAGTCTCTTCCGCCCAGAAATGTAGCGGAGCTGGGAGGCTCGCCACCTTCGGGGTCACTAGAGCAGCTAGATCGGCCGCCCCCGCCGGTCCTCCGCTCCAGGGCACCGAGCTAGCCGCTCGTACACCAGAGACCAGTCTTGAGAGACTGGTTTTAGTAGACTATTCGGCAGCATGAAAACTGCTGCCAAATGTGTCTCGATGGGCAGGCTCTGGTAATGGAACAAGAAGTGAGCACTCTCCTGAGGGAGGAGACCATCGAGGTGGTCCCTGCTCTAGACAAGAGTCCGGGTTCTGCAGCCGTTTCATTGTTCGGGAAAGGGGTTGCGTCCATCTTAGATCTAAGCTAACTGAACCGCTCAGTCACACGACTGAAGTTCAGAAAGCTCTCTTCAAGCACGTGTCTCACACCAGATCCGAGGACTGGTGGTCACGAGCGATCTAAAGATGCATACTCCTTCCCCATCACAGGAAGTTCCTGAAATGTGCTTTGGGGCAAAGCGTATTAATATCAGGTTCTTCCCTTCGTGGCAGGGGAGTTCTAGAGAGAGTGATGGACAGGGTCCTTCTATTGAAAAACCCTGTTCTGGCCGGGCCGAGTATAGTTCTCTGACCCGATTTCCCCTCGACGGCTCTCCATGGGGATTCCCCGCCAGGAGGGATCTCCTCTCACTGGCAGCGGGCATGATCTTTCACCCCACTGGAGTTGTGGAAACTATGGGTGTGGCTCCCGAGGGGCACAACTCATAGCCTCTGGTCTCTCAACTGAGGTTGCTGAGACCATCCTCCAATCTAGAGCTCCTCAATAAGGAAACTGTACGCCCTGAAGTTGAGACTCGGTGCGGAGACCGCCAGCTTGATCCAGTTAACTGACTGCTGGGACAGTGCTGGAGTTCTCGAGGCCTGCTTTCTCCGCAGAGTTAGCCCACTCCACCCTGAAGGTCTATGTGGCGGCTATAGCACCTACCACGCCCTCTTGGTGGCCTTTCAGTAGGCAAAACTCTCTTTATACGCTTTCTCCGGTGGAGGCCAGGGTGCTTATGCTAAGTAGTGGATCTGGATGCTCTCCTATGACCTCGAGTCCTCTGATCTCCTCGCCTTTGGGAATCAAGGCTCACTCTACTTAAGGTATGGCCTTCTGGCAGGTGTACCTGTGCAGGACATCTGTGACGCTGGTGGTGGTCTACGCCCTAACTTTCCAGGTTCTACGACCGCGAGCCACCCCTGGCTTGTCTTTTCCCTTGCCATAGCTGTGCATTCCACACACTAAGCAGGTTTGCAAGTATGGCGGCGTGGATATCTCGTTCTGACGCAGCTCGATGTTCCCGGAGGGAACGTCCCAGGTTACATATGTAACCCTGGTTCCCCGAGGAACGAGACGCCGCGCCGCAGGGCCATACTTCCGGCATCCCTACTAGAGCTATGCTTCATTCCTGGAAGCTGGCGCCGCTGCACATCACGTGCTTTTTAAGCATTCTGGTCATGACGTCACCGCACCTGACGCCTGGCCATCAATTTTGACTGATTACACATATGATTCAGAGCTGGACAACGCTGATGGCGCCTCTAGCGTTCGACGCAGCTGCCTCCCCTCGAGGAAACCAGGGTTACATACGTAACCTGGGACGTTTTCCTGCTGGAGAGAGGATACAACCAAACACTATTTATGGGGGAATTATATGCGTGCCAAGAGCCAAGTCATTTAATAACAAACACAACAGTACATTTAAAAATGAGACCCAAGAGAGTTGCTTATATTTATGGTTACCTTGCATGAACATCACAGACATATACAGTTCACATAAACCTAAAAATACTCGACATTATACACTGTGGCATCTAAACAGTTGCACAAGCAAAGGTGACCGACAGCTTAATTAAAATGCATTTTTCATACTTATCACAGAGGCAGTCAAAGTGACACAGATCAGTCTTGCATATGCAGGTTGCTAAAAAGTTTGACTGAAAAATATTCGAGGCTAATGACAGTAAAAAAAATAAAAATAACAAAAGAGAACTATGAAAACATATCTACAGTTTTTTATATTTGTATATAAAAATACTTTAAAATCATATTAAAAACTGTACTCTAACAATGTGCTGAATTCATCATTCATCGTGCATTCATCAAACAGCATTACTATGAAAAGAATATATGTCGTATGGACAACAGCACAGTTTTCTGCCTGGGGATCTTCAGCTCTGACTAATTTTGAACTACACAGAGTAAAGCTGTATTACTTAGACTTTGCTTTTATGTTGCTCAGGAGAATTAATACAATCCCAATTATGTTATTTTAAAGTTTCGACTTTGTCTGAGATGTTTCTGCTAAAATGCCTTTGGAAAAATAGACTCAAATGAGACTATTGTTGAAGACTATAGAGCTGATTAAGCATCAGAGGAATCTTATGAGAATCGTAGCAGATTTTGATAGCAGCCTCAGTATCTTGGCAAATCTGGGCACATGTGTGAGACAATATTGATCTTCTCTCTAACTCTAAATCGGAGTCTTTTTCTCAGGAGAAAAGTATGAGGCAGATTTATGTAAATAATGTGTTCCACTTTTTCTCTATTTAATCTTATGCTGGCACAATAAGAGATTTCATTGGTGATTTTTCTTCAGTGAATCTTTTGTATATCTGTCAGTTGCACAATTGAATGTCTGTGGACTATTTTCCTCTACCTACATCACACAGAAAGGCATATAAGAAGCCATTCACACAGAACGCATTTTTGCATTTAAGAACAGGAGTGGAATGAAAAATGCTGTGTCATGTACAAAACCCTCAAAAAGACACAAGACGCAAATGCATCGGTCAAACATGACTGTCTTCTGCTGGTTTGCATAGAAAAACAATAGTGCAGTGAAACGGAAAAATGCAAAAATGCCAATAAACACTACAGAGTTAACACTTATCAAAAAAACACATGTGACTAACACATGAAGAAAGGTATGACTTAGAATTCATCTCCCAATCATTTCAACGTCTCAATGGCTGTTGCTTGGCTGACGCAACCTTTGTAATCTGCATACATCTTTGCGCTTATGGTTCAAGCATAAAAAAGAATGAGTTAAATGTACATGAATGGCACCACAATGTTGTAATTATGATTGGAAAACTTTCTTTAAGCCCAGAGTTTCCAAGTTGGGGGCACGTCAGCATGAAATTTTTATTATAGTTTTTTATCATTTAAAATAAAAATAAGTTGCATGTACTAATACCATACTATTTTACAGTGCATACATAGAACATGAGTATATAAAAATATAATTTACAGAACTTTCATAATTTGGATAAAAACATAAAAAAGCTACAACAACAAAAAAACACCTGATGATGTGCATTGTAGTTAAAAAATCTGAAAAACAGACTCACATATTTTTCCCAGAACGTTCTTGAGACCCAGTAGCAACTTTTCCACGGATCGGTACTGGGTCGTGGCTGGGGACCTCTGCCATATAAGGCACTCTGTTCTAAGCAGGTTTTTATATACCTGAGGTATAAATACCATGTGACTAATTACTTAGGCCAGTGAAGTCATGACAAATCTGATTGGCTGATGGCACCACAAGTCACAAGTTTCTTCAAAAGCAACATAACTGAACTGCAATATGAAAAATACAAATTTTATACAATGCCCTTTAATATTAAAAGCCCCCCAAGAATCAGTAAGGCACTGGTAAAACATAGATCATAATAAAATATTTTTAATATAGTTCTCACAAATTTTTAATTTTTAATTTTTTTTTTAATACATATAGAATACATCTGAACTCATGGCCATCAGTGGAATATTTTGCCCCCATAATGGTTTATTTATCAGCACAGGTTGACTGGTCCATGCTAACCATCCAAATCTAGCCCATGAATGAATACTGAAATGTAATATCATGATTTTAAATTTCAATATCCTCACTAAACAGAAGATATAACCCCAGTGAACTGGAGAAAGTCTCTATAGTCTGTACCAAGAAAAGTGGAGAGATCTTTTAAGCAGCTGACTTCTGAAATCCAGGGCTCATGTGATATTGCCAGTGCTGGGGCTGCATTTTGTGTTAAACCCTGCTGTAGGCGACTGTACAAACTCAATGTGAGTTTCTTAACACCTCGCAGTCAGACAGAATTTAAGTTTAAATGCTGTATCCCAGCCAAATAAAGGTCATGTAACCTGTAAAGTCAATTTACTGTACTTGCAATTGGATTACTGCAGTTCAGATGGATAAAAACTTAAAGAAGAACATAAAAATATGTTTTTTAGGCCAATTAGTAATATTTTAGGAGTAATATTTTACATTCTCAACTGTAGTTTTTAGGAAACTGTATTTGTGTGTGTTTGTGTGTGTGTGTGTGTGTGTGTGTGTGTGTGTGTGTGTGTGTGTGTGTGTGTGTGTGTGTGTGTGTGTTGTGTGTGTGTGTACACGTACCGTCCTTAGTTCCAACGTGGAAAAGTACAGCGAAAGCCAACAGCCATACAATCCAAAAGTCACACACCGCCATCTGCTGTTCAGATTTGAGTATTTCAGGTAGGCCTATTACAACAGGACTGAAACCTTGTTCTCAATCTTTCTTAAAAAAACTGAATGTGAACCTGTACATTAATGTCTTCGAGTGACTCTATTATTACCAGATGAGAAAATGACAAAGTGTAGCTGACACAGCAATTTATCTCTTCTTTCACACAGACCTCCCATCTGAATGAGATGACAAGACAATTACGGCACCAAGATTGATCTTTCAAAAGGCTCTTCACTTCTTCGGTAATTACATACTTGATATGAGGTCTAATGAAGATGTTGTCAAGTTTGCAATGTAGTTAACATGGGAAAGGAAGGAAGAAAGAAACTCCTCCCACAATTTATTTTTCTGTCTCACTTCTAAAATAGGCTACTGCTGTCTTTTATATATTTATTTTTACATTTTATAAAGGAATAATCAATACAAAACATCAAAAGGAAGATTTATTTTAAATAAGACATTAACATAATAAATTGTATTTTGAAGAAGAAATGAGGAAAGAAAAATATTTTGATTTTTATTAAAAGCAAATTCAAAAATCATAGTGTTTGGGGATCATGGAGCAAATAAATAACATTGAACATATTATTTTTCCCTTTTTTATTATATATTTGTTGTTGGTGTTGTTGTGAATAATAATCTTTTAGGACTCTTTCAGTGACTCCATTTCTAGTATCTATCTAAAATAAGTTACATTTTGGTATACATTTAGCAAACTGAACATAAGTTTCTTTCTTCTGTTAAACACAAAATAAGATATTTTGAAGAATGTTGGTGGCCAAATTGACTTCTATAGTATGGAATAAATATAAAGTCAACTTTGTTTGTGTGTTTTAAATAAAAAACTCACACAGGTTTAGAACAACATAGGGGTGAGTAAATTATGACAGAATGTTCATTTCTGAAAAATTATTATTTTCATTTTCACCCAAAAATGAAAATTAGCCCATGTTTTACTCACCCTCAGGCATCCTAGTGTAACAAGGACTGGGTGGGATGATGGATATCCAAATGCAAGCTTGTCAAAACAGACAGGGTCCGAATACCAGCAAACAGTAATATCCAAGGGCAAGACAAAAGCGTAATCCAGAAACAGGCAATGGTCAGGGCAGGCAGGAAAACATCTACAAAAAGGCAACAGTACAAGGTCAAAATCCAAGAGAGCAATACAAAATAACAAAATAAACAAGGCAATGACAATGGCGCTGAAAATTCTTCCTTTGCTCTTGGAGAAATTGCCCTTGCTCTCCCAAGCTTTACAATGGCATGGGCGGCTGTTTTTGTTCAACAGCCCAAAAGTAGTGAAATAAATCATATTAATCCACATTAAAACTCCAGGGGATCTGTCCTAGGCTCTCTGCTTTTTTCAATATACATGTTGCCACGGTATTATTATTAGAAAATACGGGATTAGTTTGCATTATTAAGCTGATGATACTCAACTATATATTTCAATAAGACCAGACGAAACTTCTAAATTATCTAAGCTAACAGAGTGAGATAAAAATGTAAAACATTGAATGAACAATAATTTTCTCCTATTAATTTGGGGAAAAACTGAGATATTACTTATTGGACCAAAAAACTGTACACAGAATCTCTTAGATTACAGTTTGCATCTAAATGGATGTATAGTAGTGTTACTTACTCTTCGTTCAAAAATGTGGGTGTTATATTAGACAGCAACTTGTTTTTTGAAAATCATAATTCACATGTTACAAAAACAACATTCTTCTATCTTAGAAGCATTACCAAGCTACGGAGCATGCTACTTGTTTTTGATGCAGAAAAGCTTGTTTGTGCATTCATGACCTCTAGAATGGACTATTGTAATGCACCGCAAGGTGGTTGTCCTGCATCTTCAATAAACAAGCTACAGATAGTACAAAATGCTGCAGTTAGAGTCCTTACCAGGTCAAGAAAATATGATCATATTACTCTGGAATAGCCTTCCTGATAATCTTCAGGGTTCAGACACACTCAAATACACATTATCATTCTTTTGCTTTGGTTGAGCACATCATTTTGCTTGGTTGGAACAGTAGCTACGCTAATTTAGTTTCTATTTGCTTCTCTGTTTCTGCCACGAGATCCTCGCAGGCGAATTACAAAAGCTTCAATCTGGATCCAACCCTTACAAAGATCTGAGATGACCGAACACATCATTGCTGTTAATGGTGTTCACCGTCTGATTGATTACTGTATTTGTCATTGACTAACTGCATGATTTTACTTTGCCATATAGACATCAACTTGACATAGTCACCACTGATAAACTACTACTAAATAACGTTCTAAAGAAAGTTCTGTAAGGTAGAACTTTTGTAAATCTACTTTGCAATTATTTGTCTCTTGAAAAGCACTATACAAATAAACTAAACTTGAACTGAACTGAATTAAATAAAGAATATTTTGTGCAATTAAAATGTTCAATGAGTTTTAAAGGTTCTTTATGTAACCATGCACTGATGCTGATTAAGAACCTTATTTTTAAGCATGTGCAAAAAGTACATTTGTTGACAATGTCTGTGAATAAGATGCTTTTCTTGCAGCTATTAGCTTTGCATTTATTACGCAGCAGTCTTGTGCAATTCAGAGGGGATTTTTTCCTCTCTGCCGCTTCTGTGATTTCACATATGGAATCGTTCGGGAGATTAATAAGCTTACACTGGCTTTATGTGTGAAAATGTCAGTTGCGACTGCAAACCTGACTGAACAAACATGTCACATTTCCATATTTCATCAGTCTGTGGTGTAGCCTACCTGCCGAGGCATCAGGCATTATTGGAATTTTATGTCTCTGGCTTTTGGAAATAAATTAATCTGATGCTGCATATCACCGCCAGAGTCTCATTAGGAGTGAATGCAAATGTGCTTCCAACCTGTTAGAGCATTGATGGTGGGAGTAGAGCATGTGCTGGATGGGCTTTAATGAAGTGCAGCGTAGGAGTGATACTTTCATTGATGGAACTGACTTACCCACTTGCATGAAGAGCACGTTATGTCTTTATCTCATTAATCTTTAACCAAAAAACAAGGGAAAATAACAACAATTTACCACATAAATACTCAGACAAATCCGTCATGATGGACGAGAGAAGTATGAGAGCTGGTCTGAGGAGTTATTGCACTGTCAGGTAGATTAATGACCACGGATGAAAACAAATCAGGTAGTTATGGTATCAGCTGGATAGAGGTAAAAACTAAGCTCAAAGTCATTATAGCTATTAAGGCAAAATCAGTAGAGGATGAAAACAAAAAAAAGTTTTAGAGATGGAATGCTTTTCGGCAAACCATACTGAATCTTATTTGTTACTTTGCACATTATTTATGAACAAAAACCAAAAAACTCCCAGATCATATTTCAGATCCTCTAAATGATCAACATCTGATCAAAACTTGCTGAAAAACCTGTTGCACACAGTCATAGTCACAGTGATAGTTACTTATTCAGCAAGTAAAGGGTCATTTAGAATAATTCAAAAAATACAGGTCAGATATAAATATAAATAACTTTTATACTGACTTTTATTTTTGTTTATTTATTTACTTATTTACTCTCAATCACCAATATACTGCATTGCATTATACACATATATACACTCACCGGCCACTTTATTAGGTACACCTGTTCAATTGCTTGGTAACACACACATTGCTAATCAGCCAATCAAATGGCAGCAACTCAATACCTTTAGGCATCTAGATGTAGGGAAGACGACTTGCTGAAGTTCAAACTGAGTGTCAGAATGGGGAAGAAAGGGGATTTAAGTGACTTTGAATGTGGAACCATCTCTAGGGTTTACAGAGAATGGTCCGAAAAAGAGAAAATATCCAGTGAGTGGCAGTTGTGTGGCCGAAAATGCCTTGTTGATGTCAGAGGCCAGAGGAGAATGGGCAGACTGGTCAGAGACGATAGAAAGGTAATTCATATAACCACTCGTTACAACCAAGATATTCTGAATACCGTCTCTGAACGCACAACACATTGAACCCTGAAGCAGATGGGTTACAACAGCAGAAGACTACACCGGGTGCCGCTCCTGTCAGCTAAGAACAGGAAACGGAGGCTACACTTCACACAGGCTCACCAAATTTGGACAATAAAAGATTGGAAAAACGTTGCCTGGTCTGATGAGTCTCGATTTCTGCTGCGACATTCAGATGGTAGGGTCAGAATTTGGTGAAAAGAACATGAAAGCATGGATCCATCCTGCCTTGTCTCAATGGTTCAGGTTGGTGGCGGTGGTGTAATGGTGTGGAGGATATTTTCTTGGCACACTTTGGGCCCCTTAGTACCATTTGAGCATCGTTTAAACACCACAGCCTACCTGAGTATTGTTGCTGACCATGTCCATCCCTTTATGACTACAGTGTACCCATCTTCTGATGCTACTTCCAGCAGCATAATGCACCATGTCACAAATCTCAAATCATCTCCGACTGGTTTCTTGAACATGACAATGAATTCACTTTACTCAAATGGCCTCCACAGTCACCAGATCTCAATCCAATAGAGCACCTTTGGGATGTGGTGGAACGGGAGATTCTCATCATGGATGTGCAGCCAACAAATCTGCAGCAACTGCATGATGCTATCATGTCAATATCGACCATAATCTCAGAGGAATGTTTCCAACACCTTGTTGAATCTATGCCACGAAGAATTAAGGCAGTTCTGAAGACAAAAGGGGTCCAACCCGGTACTAGCAAGGTGTACCTAATAAAGTTGCCAGTGAATGTATTTATATAATGCACTGCAGTATAATGATGACTGAGAGATCAAACACACACACACACACACACACACTGCCACTGCCACAACAGAGCTTTGACCAAACATATATCATCAACATCATCATATTATTGGAAGACAAAGAGTGGCATATTTACATTTTATGTAAGTAGTATTCTATACTATATCACTGATTTACATTGCAAAACATCAGAGTAACATCTTAAACCATTCCTTAAAAAAAGATGTAAATATTTTTAAAAAATATTTTTTAGATTATTATTTCATATATCAGGCTTTGCCATTCCTTCATGATGATGTATTACCAGAACATAGGCTGCGGTCTCATTCTGGCTCATAAATGTATTTGCAGGTTGCCATTTGTGTATATATTTATGATAGTATATGACAGTTATATCATAATTTTATTGTATTTTTGACACACATACACAATTATAGTTTCATTTTACTTATCATTTCTAACACTAGAATAAAATCAGTCAAACATCTGGCATCAGTATACAGAATTGATTTATTTCTCAGTGTGTAGATTATTCAAGTTATAAGGTATATTACATTTGCCTAAGTAAAGCTGCATAAAACCAGTGCCTAAAAAGTGAAAGTCAAATCAAAGTATTAGTGTGTGGCTGACATTGTTTTTTACTCTGCAAAAGTAGCTAATTATCAGTAGAATTTGGCTACACAAATTTATCAAGACTTAGTCAAATATAAAAAACACCTTTACATAAAAATACAAAGAAACGCATACTTTCCATTTATTGACACCTTAAATAAAATCGATTGATGCATTTTAAAGGCTTATTTCACCTCCTTTAGGAGTACATTGATTTACTTGTTTCTTTTGCTGAATAACATACAGGAAATGCTCATAATTGCACATCTGTATATCTGACAATCGTGACTATTCCTATCATATTTAAGATTTGATATGTTTTAATTTAATTTAATAGACTTTAAAAAATGTATTACACGCCTGTATTACAAAAAGGACTCATTATTCACTAACATTGCGTATTTCCAATGTAATAAAAGCGAACAATTTACACAACGTTACCCTATAATTATAACTTTGTACCTTATTATTTGTCTACTTTATGACAGCCAATTCATTTCAAAAGAAATGGGCAGGGCACACATTCACAATAAACACAGCGGCAGAGGAAAATGTCCGGAACCATAGTTCCAGGGTTCAGTGTTTCCGGCTCATTCTAGCGCTGCGCTCCACAGCAGGCGGCGCTGAGCAGCTTTGTGGCTTGTAGTTTGACGCTGGAAGTGTTGACAGGGCCATTCCGAGCAGACCAGGAGAAACGACATGGCACTGAACTTGACTATCAACAGTAGCAACCCACCTCTAGGTATACGTTTGTGATGTGTTTAATATACTCTAAACTACAATGCATTTTGTAGCTTAGCTCCATGGACTCAATGGTCTGACATGCAGAGGATCCTCGTGCCATCGTGGCATATCTAAAATTATCTGTCTTCCTTTCCCACCGTTTTATTGACTTCCAACTGCTTTAATTGTTAATAGATTGAAAACAAGAACAATGGCAGTAGTGGTAGTATGGTGCTGCTTTAGTAAAAGCGAATCTATCATTTGTGTGTGTTTTCATGATTATGGCGTAGTTTAAAAGGTTTGCAGACACATACATGCAGAATTTGTTTGTGCTTCTTTGATTTATATTGATTTCAGAAGCGTTTCATGTATTTAAGACAGAAAAATGCTAATAAAGCTGCTGAATGACATTTGTTGTTGGTCAGATGAATTGAAGTGCGCCATCCAGTGCTGGGAAAGCAGTTTCACTGGCTGATGCAAGTCATTTGAAAGATCTTAATCTGTTTACCCCAAACCTGTCTATGAGCAGCAGGATTATGCAACTCTTGTCAGATATATCTGTTTGTATATATGTGTAGTCATTATTATGGGCTCATATGCTGAAGTAAAATCTGAAATTAAGTGGCCTTGCTTACTAATATGTATGCAAAACCAGTGGGTGTGACTGGTTTTATGCTCTAATCGAGTGTCTCAAAAACGTGTAGTCACGTGTTAATACCTGTTTTTCATCATAAATGCAATTCTGAGAACTTGCATTTGTGCATAAATCAGAAAATTGCCATTTATGTGAAAGCTGTATGGAGGCTTCTCTGTACACTCAATTTAAATAAATCCATATTAATAAATACTGTAAACAGTTATTATTGATATTAATCCAATGATTAGGCTATTAATATTGCTTATTGATAATATCAAATTAAGTGTTAATGTTGTTGATACAGATAATAATTTAGGACACAGTGTATGGGTATTTAATGCCAAATATATTGTATTGAATCATATCAAATTCAACATAAACACTTAAAGCATTAATCAAGTGGAATGTGCATTTATAAAACATTAAGGCAATTAAATGCTGAATAAAAAATACAATAATTTTAAAAGCTTAAAACATTTCATAATTTAGTGAACTTAAAACATCATATAAACTGTTGACTGTTTTGACAAGTGCAAAAATATACATAGGCCTGCATATTTTATAATTTGACTTGTATACATTTAGCTAACTAAAAATAAAATTAATATTCATAAAGGTTTCTTCAGAGACACTGAACTAGATAAACCACATACAAGGTTTGCAAAGTAAATAATATGCATCGAATCTAGATGGACCAGTTTGAGCAGATGGTTTTAGTTTTGAAGCCATCTCATAGTGTGACCTTATAATAAAAGCGCATCTGTTTTTGTTTTATTTTAGGTTGGGCTCTTTAGATTTGTTTGCTTGACCTCGCCCCAAGTTCATTATTGAATTTATTATTGTGACAGTTTGGTTACTCCAGTTTAAGGAGTATTTGTTGGCATGCATTTTATTTATCCAACGGATTAGTCAAAGTTGTACACAAAACAGAGTAGTTGAAGGTTATTTTTGCAGTAGTATATTTTGTATGTATGTGTAGTATACCATTAAGGGTTTTGGAAATAAATTGCCAAATGCATGAACATGTAATTTTAATTTTAGAGTTGTTTGCATGACTTTGCACACAGCAGGTACAGTATGAGATTTGCATTGACATGTTTCTCTTTAATTCACCTCTCTGCCTGTAGGGGCGCTGTTGACTGCTGAACATGTGAAGGGCAGTGTCAATCTCTCTGTGAAGGAGGGCAAGGACACCATGCTCCATGTCTCTGAGTAAGTATATGGCCTTGTATGCATGTTAATTTGCATTTATATGCAAATTAATTCTGTCTTATTTTCCATTGCTGCTATTCTGTGTTTCTTTCAGTCAGGTGCAGTTCAGTGACGTCAACTCCATCACGCGTTATCTTGCACGAGTGGCTCCGGCATTGGGACTCTATGGTTCTAACATGATGGAGCAAACTGAGGTTAGATTTGGGAATCATATACTGTGTTTTCACTGTTGCTCTATAACAAATTACAAATATATAATTGGTTTATGTTGATGACTTGCAGGTAGATCACTGGCTGGAGTTCAGTGCCCGTCGTCTCTGCGATCAGTCAGATCTCTCTTCTGCTCTGGGGGATCTGGATAAAGCTCTGGCACTGAGAACCTTCCTGGTTGGTCGCAGTGTGACCCTGGCTGACCTCTGCATCTGGGCTGCTCTCAAAGGTCAGTCATTTGGGTTTAAGATAAATTAGAATAAGTTTTATGCATAAATAGTTCTCAAAAGTCAATTTGGTGCTTTATCCACAGGAAATGGCGAGTCACAGGCCAAGCCAAACTCCTACCCTCATCTATGCCGCTGGTTTTCATTCCTGAGCTCTCAGGTGCCATTCAGTTCAGTAGGCAATAAATGGGCCAGCAAGAACCCTGCCATCAAAGCCACAGTGAGTATATTACTCATTGTAAATATGGTTGCCTTCGTGACAGGCTATTGCAGTTTTATGTGTTCTGTTGGGGGAAAATTTTTCATTTTAAAGTTTGACATTTATTTTTAGTTAAAATTAAAGTAAACCTGGCAAAATGTTGACCATTGAGCATACCTTATGTTAATGAAGTTCTTAATTAGTCCCAAACTATGTTTTTAGCCTGTGGAGAAGGAAAAAAGGCAGGATTTGGGAAAGTTTGTGGAGCTCCCTGGTGCTGAGATGGGAAAAGTAGTGGTGCGTTTCCCTCCTGAGGCTAGTGGGTAAGTAGTGTTATCTATAAAATGAAGGTCAATCCCAAAATACATAGTCTCTTATGTTCACCAAGACTGCATTTGATTTGACCCTGACTGAAGTAATTTGAAGAATTTATCTTTACAACTCCTCAGATACCTGCACATCGGTCATGCCAAAGCAGCTCTACTCAACCAGCACTACCAGCTCAATTTCAAGGGCAAGCTCATCATGCGCTTTGATGATACCAACCCTGAGAAGGAGAAAGAGGACTTTGAGAAGGTATGATATTTTGCTTTCATACAAAATTATGGTCTTTGAAAAAAAGAACAAGACTATTGGTTTCCTTTCACTAATTGTGACTGAAAACCATATTTGAACCAGCATTTTTGGGATGAGCACCAGGCCTCAATACATGTCTGCAACATGCACAGTATCCAAGTATCCTTTGGCTAAGCTAACACCTTTGCTACAGGTCATCTTGGAGGATGTGGCCATGCTGCAGATCAAACCGACCAGTTCACCTACACAAGCGATCACTTTCCCGCCATCCTGCGCATGGGAGAGAAACTTCTACAGGAGGGCAAGGCCTACATAGATGACACTCCTCCAGATGTCATGAAACAAGAAAGAGAGCAAAGGGCTGAGTCTCATAACCGTAACAACTGTGAGCATCACCAGTACTGATCTTATTATTTGTCTTCATCACAGGAAATGTGATTTGTACTGAACATGTTGTCTATCGCAACAGCTGTGGAGAAGAACATGCAGATGTGGGAGGAGATGAAGAAAGGTACAGAGTTTGGCCAGACCTGCTGTATGAGAGCAAAGATCGACATGAATTCCAACAACGGCTGCTGCGTGACCCCACACTCTTCCGCTGCAAGAATGCTCCTCATCCTCGCACCGGCAGCACTTACAAGTGAGTGACCATCACACATGTGGCATGCTACTGAGTGATGCCAATGATGGCTGATGATCCTCTTCACGCCTCCATCCAGAGTGTATCCCACATACGATTTTGCGTGCCCCATTGTGGACAGTGTTGAGGAGTGACGCATGCCTCATGCGTACCACTGAGTACCACGACAGAGACGAGCAGTTCTACTGGGTAATAAATTCCCTTGATTTGCGTAAACCGTACATCTGGGAGTACGCCCGACTCAATCTTAACAACACCGTGCTCTCCAAGAGGAAGCTCACTTGGTTTGTCGACCAGGGCTACGTGGATGGCTGGTTTGTATCCCCCTCGCTGTCTTGACTTTATAGAAAAGAGCTTTTTTGGATTACATGGTTAAATTTCTCTTTCCTTCTTGCAGGGATGACCCTCGTTTCCCAACAGTCAGAGGTGTGCTACGTAGAGGAATGACTGTCGAGGGACTCAAACAATTTATTGCTGCTCAGGTATGTTTTTCTAGTATATATTTTCTATATATTTTACAGTTTTATCCACGTGTGCAGTCTTTACACTTCAGGATTGTTTATTTGATCAAGCTTCATTTGATTCAGATTCTTTTGTTTTCTGCCCATTCCTCTGTCACAGGGAGGCTCGAGATCTGTAGTCAATATGGAGTGGGACAAGATCTGGGCATTCAACAAAAAGGTACATCTTAAAACCTTGCCACGGTTCATCGTGGCTGCACCTGATCTCCAGGTGGTCCTCGTCATCCCATTAATTCACTCATTTAAAAACCTTAAACCGAACAGCTGGCTAACATTTCTGCTCTTTCCCAGTGATATACTGTCAAGCTAAACTTTATTTGAAAGTTAATTTTCAAGACTTTAGCCTCCAAGCTCACCAGCCTCTCTGCGTTCACCTTTAGTGCTATACTCAGGCTTGCCCTTTTAGATTTGCACGACTCTTTCTCCCACTTTTCTCATTTTCTGTGACTAACTTACCTAATTGCACTTGCATTTAATTGTTTTTTAAAGTCAGAAAAAAATTATATTATTTTCTTAAAATTAATTTAACAGGAACCACTGTTTCTGTGTTGCTTTTAATTGTCCTTTCGTCCTTATTCAAGTCATATAACCATCATCTTTCAAAAGCTGCACTCATGTTTGTAGTTATGCATCTGACACGGATCATCTGCACTTCATTTCTTGCGTCAAGCATGTCCGGAGCTCTTTAACACTCTGCTCATTACTGCAAGCGTCAGCCTTCTTTTCTTGGTTTGGCACCATTCATATTCACATCATTTTCTTTAATTAAAGAAAATAATTCTATCATTACATTTTCATTTTTGGGTGAGTGATTCCTTTAAAGGGATTTTAAAGCCCGTTCCACTTTTGTTTAAAAGTTCATGAATATATTGTAAAAATAATCCATATTAATCAAGCGGTTTAATCGAGACACAATCTCTTTGTCATAAATAGATTTAATTTGATTCACATAGACATTGATCAACATAGACATTGATCAACACACACACACAGTTCACATTAAATATGTTAAGTAGAAACTCAAGCATGCTTATTTGACATGCAAGTTTTTTTTACTAGTGCTGTCAAACAGTTAATCATGATTAATCGCATCCAAAATAAAAGTTTTTGTTTAATATATATATATTAGCGTACTGTGTATATGTATTATGCATATATAAAGACGCCTTCCTACAGCCTATATTGTGAAAATATGTATTTGTGTGTGTGTATATATATATATGCACACACACACACACACACACAGGTGCTGGTCATATAATTAGAATATCATCAAAAAGTTGATTTTATTTCACTAATTCCATTCAAAAAGTGAAACTTGTATAATGTATACATTCATTCCACACAGACTGATATATTTCAAGTGTTTATTTCTTTTAATTTTGATGATTATAACTGACAACTAATGAAAACCCCAAATTCAGTATCTCAGAAAATTAGAATATTACTTAAGACCAATACAAAGAAAGGATTTTTAGAAGTCTTGGCCAACTGAAAAGTATGAACATGAAAAGTATGAGCATGTACAGCACTCAATACTTAGTTGGGGCTCCTTTTGCCTGAATTACTGCAGCAATGCGGCGTGGCATGGAGTCGATCAGTCTGTGGCACTGCTCAGGTGTTATGAGAGCCCAGGTTGCTCTGATAGTGGCCTTCAGCTCTTCTGCATTGTTGGGTCTGGCATATCGCAACTTCCTCTTCACAATACCCCATAGATTTTCCATGGGGTGAAGGTCAGGCGAGTTTGTTGGCCAATTAAGAACAGGGATACCATGGTCCTTAAACCAGGTACTGGTAGCTTTGGCACTGTGCAGGTGCCAAGTCCTGTTGGAAAATGAAATCTGCATCTCCATAAAGTTGGTCAGCAGCAGGAAGCATGAAGTGCTCTAAAACTTCCTTGTATACGGCTGTGTTGACCTTGGACCTCAGAAAACACAGTGGACCAACACCAGCAGATGACATGGCACCCCAAACCATCACTGACTGTGGAAACTTTACACTGGACCTCAAGCAACGTGGATTCTGTGCCTCTCCTCTTCCTCCAGACTCTGGGACCCTGATTTCCAAAGGAAATGCAAATTTACTTTCATCAGAGAACATAACTTTGGACCACTCAGCAGCAATCCAGTCCTTTTTGTCTTTAGCCCAGGCGAGACGCTTCTGACGCTGTCTGTTGTTCAAGAGTGGCTTGACACAAGGAATGCGACAGCTGAAACCCATGTCTTGCATAAGTCTGTGCGTGTAGTGGTTCTTGAAGCACTGACTCCAGCTGCAGTCCACTCTTTGTGAATTTCCCCACATTTTGAAGGGGTTTTGTTTCACAATCCTCTCCAGGGTGCGGTTATCCCTATTGCTTGTACACTTTTTTTCTACCACATCTTTTCCTTTCCTTCGCCTCTCTATTAATGTGCTTGGACACAGAGCTCTGTGAACAGCCAGCCTCTTTTGCAATGACCTTTTGTGTCTTGCCCTCCTTGTGCAAGGTGTCAATGGTCGTCTTTTGGACAACTGTCAAGTCAGCAGTCTTCCCCATGATTGTGTAGCCTACAGAACTAGACTGAGAGACCATTTAAAGGCCTTTGCAGGTGTTTTGAGTTAGAGTGTGGCACCAGGTGTCTTCAATATTGAACCTTTTCACAATATTCAAATTTTCCGAGATACTGAATTTGGGGTTTTCATTAGTTGTCAGTTATAATCATCAAAATTTAAAAGAAATAAACACTTGAAATATATCAGTCTGTGTGGAATGAATGTATACATTATACAAGTTTCACTTTTGAATGGAATTAGTGAAATCAACTTTTGATGATATTCTAATTATATAACCAGCAGCTGTGTGTGTGTCCCACTCTTGATTATGAGCTCAACAAACTCAAGCGATCGACTCGCATTGCTTTCATATGCAACTTTTAACTACCACATTCCTATTCACGATTCATAAAGACCGCACCAGTGAAAATAGACAGAAACAATGGTAGCTTAAGTGTCATTAGCCTTACAGAATGCCAAGAAGCTTTTCAGAAGAATTTGGAAAACAAGCACGTGATACTTACTTTTCTGTAGCAGATGATCACGAACAAAGCGTTGATTCCTACATGTATTGGGATTTTCTTGATTTTTGGGGGACATTTTCTTTGACAATGAAACTTAACGCAGTGTCCTCAGCGACTCGGATGGAGGGAGTATATAGAGACTCATATGTTCGTTAGTGCATCCTAAAACACAACACTTGACAAGCCTCTTTGGTGCTGACAGTGTATGTATTTCCAGTAATGGCGGACCGCAGATTCTCACTCAGGACTACCTTTATGCTAATAGGGCAGAGAGTGTCACAAATGGGCAGGACTTTTTCCCCTCAGTGACGTGAACAGAGGGAGAATCTGAAACGGTCTGAGAGACTGTTTTTTTTTTTAGATTATACAAAAATGAGAGGGTGGATTTTTACCATTACAGGCTGGTTGTTTTCACACACTGCGGCCACACAACTGTGTTCAAACACCTTATAAAAGTGATTTTTGCATAATAGGTCCCATTTAAATACATGTATGTTTGTATTTACTTTTTAGTCATTTAGCAGACGCTTTTATCCACAGCGACTTACTAATAAGAAAAAGTAACTGAAACCATAAGTTAAAACTCTATAAATACTAAATACACACATTTAAGAAAATTGAGAAATTAAATACAATGACAAATGCATACAACAACATTTCAAAACTAAACATTTAAATGAAAACAAAAAATAAAGCTAAAAACAATTCAAAATATTATTAAAATAAATACAATTTATTAAAACTGAAACTAAAGAAAATACCTATAAAGACATAATACATTTATCTAAAATTAAAATAGATAACAAATCAAATGGCAGTAGTTTCAGTAATCATAAAAAAAGAACACTGTCAAAAACACATGCTAACAAACAACAACTTACACATAGTAAGAATTGGTTATAAAAACTAAAACAGAAGTGAAACAAGCAGTAAGAAAGAAGATAAATAAAAAACGATACTTATATCTATACTTATACTTATGATATTTAAATATACACACACACATGCATGTATTTATGTATATATACTTAATAAATACACACGATTAATCGCATCCAAAATAAAAGTTTGTTTTCATAATGTTTTTACTGTGTATATTTATTATGTAAACACAAACTTTTGTTTTGGATGCGATTTAATCATTTGACAGCACTATTTTTTCATTTGTCACACAAGTACAGTACAACTTCCGTTGAGCATATTTGATGATCTGTATATATACGTGTTGTTCATCTGTGAATAAATTTTTAGCATGAATTGATCATGTCTCTTCATGAGACTTGGATTAAACGGCTCTTTCATATGGATTTCTTCAACAATGTCTTTGTACTTTTTGAAGCTTGAGAGTTGTGGTGAAATTGACTTCCATTGGAGGTTCAGGAATGAGGTTTCAGTATTTAAAAAAAAAATCGGATTTGGAATGACATGAGGGTTAGTAAATGATAACTGTTCTTATTTTTGGTTGAACTATACATTTAGCACCATCAACCCTTAGTAATAATTTGTCTAAGAGCAGGAATGTTGTTGTTTTTGTAGCCTGGATCTTACGCCTCTTAATTTATTCAGAGACATTATAGCCATTGGTTTAAGTTTCTTCTAATGGAGTTCTCTTGACAAAACAAAGTGGTCAACGTGGCCTGATTTAGGTGATTTGTGATATCACATTGAAACACTTGCTTTCTGTCTGTCTCTGAGCTCTGTGTCCCCTGCTCTACATTAAAGTGCATCTCACTCTTCTGTTTACAAGCTGCCAGTTAGCTGTAAAAAGGTACTCCTACTCTTCCTCTTGTTCCTCTTCCTCAAGTTTCCCTTGCCCCCTGCATCGTCTATTCCTCGTTTCCCTCTAACTTTCTGTTCCCTGATCTATGGCTTTCACAAAAGCCTAGATTATGCATCTGGCAGAATATTTATTCTGGCATGGATCCTTAACTCAAAAATGACAAATCTCATAATTTAGTCATTCTAAACCTTACAATTTTCTTTATTCTGTGGAACAAAAATATTTAGCTGTTTCCTGGCTGCTGTCTTATCATAAAACAAAAGTTTGACCTTACAGAAAAAAGCACTCACTAGTTCGGTAGGTATGTCTGCACTGAGGATCATAATTCATTAAATAAAGACCAGGTTTCAGGTTAATTTTACATACTGTGAATATGACGTAGCATAGCTTGAAATCCAGGATTTCAAGTTTGTCGCTCATGCATGTCCTGTTGGACAGCCTGGTCTGTAATCATGCACCTTGAAATCATTTATGACACAAATGTCTTTTTTCCCTTCTGGCTTCCTCACATATGCAGCTTTTGTCTGTGTTTGTGCTATTGCTCATTTCCTCCCCTCATACAGCTTCTGGCAGATTCTATAGAAAGTGAAAATACATTTAAAACAATTAATGTTGTTCAGTCAAACTTGATTTAGCTTTAGCACTCCCTAGTGACATGTTCAAACCTTTTGATTTTGATTTCTCTCTGAAGCCTTGTTAATAGTGGTTAACTCCCTCATGTCCCAGTTAGAGAAAATAAATACTCTGCTGATGTTGTAAACCTACCGAAATAAAGGCTGCAAGCAGTTATGGGCATCAATTATGCACCTCTGTGGCTGTAATAGTCTGTTTGGTGCAGTGTTTTGCTTTCCCTGCTCATCATTTCACTCTTCTTTACATGTCCTCACTCATCCGGTTTCATCTGTCGATCCATACAGAGCAGTGTGAGAGCAAAGAAGCTTTGGTAGTTTTATGTGGGCTCTTATCTAAAGAATAATTTTCTCCCCTCTCTCTCGCCCTCCCTGTATAGGTCATTGACCCAATAGCCCCAAGGCACACTGCCCTACTAAGCTCGCAGGTCGTTCCAGTCTGCATTTCGGAGGCCAAGGGGGAGATGAAAGAAGTTGCCAAACATCCCAAGGTAATAAAAACGGCAATTACACACATCTAGGGCGCTTGTCTGTGCTATAAAAAGTATTTGTAGTAAATGCCACAGTCATTGAGAGACACATTACGTGAATAACATCCTATCTGCAGAATGCAGATGTGGGAATGAAGCCAGTGTGGTACGGGCCAAAGGTCTTTATTGAGGGTGCGGACGCAGAAACTTTCACAGAGGGTGAGACCGTCACCTTCATCAACTGGGGAAACATCATAATCGCCAAAATTCACAGGTAAAACTCTCAAAATATGTTTACAGCAGACAAGCATAGAATTAAATGTGAATTAAACACAATTTTCATTGCAGCTACCTCCAAAAATATGCATGCCCCCTTTTTTTTGTTCTCTGGCACCAACCCTTTTAATATTTAAAATTACTTTTAGTTTTTTTTATATTTATTGAAAAAATGTAATTATTCCTGTGATGGCAACGATTTAACTTTTAGCAGCCATTAAGAAAATTTACAATTAATTGCATTTGTAATAATATCACGAGATGAAAAACTTGATTTTTTTAACTGCAGAGGCTCGCTCTTGCGGTCCTCTGATGACACTCACCGATAAAGGAAGCATCAGGTTGGCACGCTACCGTGTTCCCAAGTCTGCGGTTTGCTTCCAAAAACATGATATTTAGCCTCTGAAAATGCGAATCTTACCAGTGGAACCCCTCCGAAAGTGTATTTTTCTCCCCGGAATGCTATTTTTACCAGTGTTCCCCCCTCGAAATGCGATTGGGCTAGTATTGAGTAGGTTGTGTTGTGAAAACCTGGCACGCTACATGTGGAAATGTTTGAAAGCGTATTTGAACATACTTCAAAACGGCACATGGAAATTACTCAAGCAGTGACCGTGTTACGGTTCATTTCATTATTGAAGACTTCGAACTTAAGATAATATAGGCTATATTATAAGGTAATATATTTTCTCTTATTTAAAGTCTGTCTAAAGTTTACAGACAGTGTTTAAAAAGTGCAATCCACTTGTTTACATATGTTTATTACAGTGACTTTGAATTACCTAAATACTGAGTGGTAAAGCAACCGATTTGTTTTTTATATTTCTGCAATCTACTTTAGTTTGTGTGATTTGTTACTGACTTTCATATTAATGTTTACGCCAGGCTTATTTGCCAGTGCTTTATGTTGTCATAATTATTACATGCTTACAAGGCTGGAAGTTTAATAAATCAGTCAATATACTACTGGGATTGTAGCTGTTAAATAAAAATGCATCACCTAATTTCATCGTAATATATAGGCCTGGTTTACAGAAAATAACATTTATGTTTAATCTATCTAATATTGTGTTGGTCATACTATACAATGAGTTATAGTTTGTCTTTGTTGAGTAATACAAAACATAAAGAGCTTTAAAAAAGAATTGCATATTAAATCGCAATCGCAATATTGATAAAAAAAAAAAAATCACAATTAGATTATTTTCCAAAATCGTTATTTTTAACCTATTTTTAGCAAATTTTTTATTGTCGTTGCTGTATAAAGATATAAAAAAAAAAAAAATACTGATCCCAAACTTTGGAATGAAGTTTGTCTTTGTGTCTGCAGGGATGCCAGTGGAGCAATCACGTCACTAGATGGTCGTCTGAACCTGGAGAACACTGATTATAAGAAGACCACTAAGATCACCTGGCTCGCTGAGTCTAGCCGTGCTCCATTTGTGCCCACTGTCTGCGTCAACTACCAGCACCTCATTACCAAACCAGTTTTGGGCAAGGATGACGATTTCAAGGCTTACATCAACAAGAACAGCAAGGTGTGGTACTCAAGTCTGTTGGGGTGTTTTTGTAGTAATGCATGCATCACAGTTGAGCAGTTTTTTTAGATCCTTTTGTGAAAAATAAATACGTAATACATAAATGGCTTTTTGCAATGTGATGAATAGACAGAATTCTATTAGCCTAACTGTATGTTCATCATAATTACACACTTGATTTGCATAACATTTATGAATGGCACTACATAACACAAGTAAGTGCAAAAATACAAGACCATTCAGAAGTCTCTTATGCTCACCAAGGCTACAATTATTTGCACACTCCCCCCCCCCTTTTTTTTATTAAATAACTGTTTTCTCTTTTAATATATTTAAAACATATATAACTATTCTAATATGCTGATTTGGTGCTCAAGATAATTTTTTATAATCAATGTTAAAAACAGTTGTGATGCTTGATATTTGAGGAAACCATAATATTTTTTTTAGAGTTCTTTGAGTAGAACAATGAAAAACAAGAAGTATTAATTTCTTAACACTTGTACATATATTATAAAAATGTTGATGTGTATTAAAGTGAATACTTTGTTTCCAGATAGAGGAGAAGATGTTAGGAGACCCTTGCCTGAAGGACTTGATGAAAGGTGACATCATACAGCTGCAGAGACGGGGTTTCTATGTCTGTGATCAGCCATATGAGCCAATCAGGTTACAACGCCTCTAATCCGTTCAACACACAGTCTTATGAATAATAAACTATTTTAATGAATAAAAAAAAACTCTGTTTTTGTGCTCCGTTTATAATTGGACCTCTTTGTTTAGCCCTCACAGCTGCAAGGAGAGTCCCTGTGTCCTGCTCTACATCCCAGATGGACACACAAAAGAGATGCCCACTGCTGGCTCCAAGGACAAGAGCAAGAGCCAGACAGCTGCTAAACCTGTGAGCACAAAATTGGATCATCTATTCGTTCTCTTAATTACTTTCTTTTCAAATGTTGAATAAAATGATCGCTCCATTCAAATTGTTCAGGTTAAGGCAGAGTCTGTTCCTTTGAGCAAAGCCAAACAGGCTCCTGTCTCCAGGCCAGCACCGGCCATGCCAGTAGACCATTCCGCCCTATTCTCCAGCATTACAGCTCAGGGAGACCTGGTCAGGCAGCTCAAGACAGACAAGGCCCCTAAAGAACAAGTGGACGCTGCTGTAAAGCAGCTCTTGGCTTTGAAATCTGAGTTCAAACAACTGACCGGACAGGAGTACAAACCTGGCATAGCTACAGCTACTTCTGCCCAAGCACAGAAGAGCTCCGCCCCCACCCCTGCAGCAGGAAGTCCAAGCCCTGCCTCCACCGGTTGTCCATTCACTCGTGTTGCTGAGCAGGGAGAGGTGGTCAGAAAACTGAAGGCTGAAAAAGCATCCAAGGTCTGTTTCCCTCGCTGTTGCTAGCTGTCTACCTAGACACCATTTTCTAGCCACACTTCTGCATTCTAAGCATTTTTAGTTGCTTATAAGGGTCTGCATCAATGGGATGCTGTCTTAAGGTGTGGACACGTTCTCATACTTATGCTGGCAAAAAAGGCTATTGTTAAAATAAATAGCTTAAAGTAGTAGTTACAACCCTAAAGTTCTTCTGTAACCGTTTCTTTCTTCTGAAGAACACAAACTATTTTGAAGAATGTTGTTAACCAAATAGTTTTTGCCCAATTGTTTGGTTACCAACATTTTTCAAAATATCTTAATTTTTGTTCAGTAGAAGAAAGAAATGCATACAGGTTTGGAACAACAGAATTTTATATTTGGGTGATTTTAATAGTCTAGCATCTTCTTTGTAGTGTCACAGAAATAACTTTCAAAGCAAGCTGCTTTCTATTCATCAGGAATTTTTGTAACAAACTTGAACACAAGTGAAATTTGTGTGGGAACTTTTCGCCCTCCCAATTTATGATTTCCTGTTGAAGTGATGGATTTTGCCACAATATATTGCCAAGCAGTGGTAAATGTGTCTGCACCTTTAAAAGTGTATAAGTAGTATTAGTGATCGACCGATCTTGATTTTTTTTTATAACCGATACCGATTATTTGTACGGTTATGTATCCGATAACCGATATGCAGAACCGATATTTGTTTACTGTTATAAAGTAAATAAATAACAGAGTGAAGTAAGTCCATTCTTCGCTTTAGTTTTTCCTCCTTTCAGTCATCTTAACAACAACAACAAAATGTTGAAAATTAACATTTTCATGTAAAATTTCATCTTAAAATTACAACAATAAAAATATTTTATTTATAAAAAGCATCATCAGCAACACTGATATTAACAATAAGCAAAAGAATGTCTAATGTTTTCAAATGGAGAAAATAAAGGACAGAAGCCATATCAACTTCATTTTAAACTACAGTTTTAGGTTTATAAACTGTTTTATAGGCTAAAGAGTGAAGAATAATTCACTGGATAATGTTAATTCACTGAATAATATTCTCTGGAATATTGAAATAAGCTATAACAAACAAAACATCGTATTTTATTGCATTTCTCGACTGGCATGTTTTATCAGAATTATAAAAAAAAATTGTCATTCTAGATTATGAAATAACTGCTAACAGCACGGTTTATCTATGCATTTACACAGAACTACACTCAAACTGCGATCGCTTGTGGAGATAAATAATTAATTTCGATAGAGATGTATTTATTTAGATGTTTATTGGCGAAATAATGGTTCTATAGTAAATGTTAATATAATTCAGTGTGTTTCAAAAAAGTGAATCTTGTATAAAGTTACATGCTGTGGCCGTGCTGGAGTGAACAGTGTCCACTGCTCCATGTGTGAGTGTACTTGGATGGGTCAAATACAGAGAACACATTTCACTGCTGGTTATACTCTGTATAATTGTGTATGTGACAAATAAAAAATAAAAAAACCTTTTTTTCAAAAACCGATATCCGATAATGGTAAAATGCTTAAAAATCAGGAAAAATATCGGTAAACCGATATATCGGTCGATCTCTATATAGCAGGTCTTCATGATATCAGATATAATGTTTGTCTGTTAGCAGTTTAGATCTGCCTATAACTGGTAAATAGTGAAACTGAACATGTCTTCCTTATTTTACAGG
Source organism: Gymnocypris eckloni scoliostomus (assembly GCA_027564155.1). Classification (NCBI taxonomy): domain Eukaryota; kingdom Metazoa; phylum Chordata; class Actinopteri; order Cypriniformes; family Cyprinidae; genus Gymnocypris; species Gymnocypris eckloni. The sequence goes on from CM050428.1 coordinate 32,753,957, forward strand.
AGCAAGTAGATGCTGCAATAAAACAGCTCTTGGCTCTCAAAGCTGAGTTTAAACAGCTTACTGGTCAAGACTACAAACCAGGCATGGCTCCTCCCACAGCATCTCCCCCACAATCCGCCCCTTCATCTGACTCCTCCCCTGCTGCCATATATGGGCGTGTGTCAGATCAAGGGGAGCTGGTCAGAAAGCTGAAAGCAGAGAAAGCACCAAAAGTGAGACCATAGTTGCATTTCTTTTCCATTGACATAATAATTCTTAAAATATAATGTATTATTCCATTTGATGACTAGTGTTATTAATATCAAAAAAGTAATAAATAATAATCAAAACAATTTTGCTGTGGTCATTCCAAGAAACAGTGTAATTGTTAGTAAAGCATAGGGGTGTGCAATATATATCGTCTGTGATTTAATATTGTAATAGTTGTTGTAGTGATGTGCGATTTGACTTGGAGTATTTGTGACCCTGGACCACAAAACCAGTCTTAAGTCGATGGGGTATATTTGTAGCAATAGCCAAAATTATACTGTATGGGTCAAAATTAAAAAAAAAAATCATTAGGATATTAAGTAAAGATCATGTTCCATGAAGATATTTTTTACCGTAAATATATAAAAAAATCAGTTTTGATTAGTAATATGCATCGCTAAGAACTTAATTTGGACAACTTTAAAGGTGATTTTAGGGACCCTCAGATTCCAGATTTTCAAATAGTTGTATATCAGCCAAATATTATTTGTTAGCTTATTTATTCAGCTTTCAGATGATGTATAAATCTCAATTTTGAAAAATTGACACACAAGAGTGATTTTGTGGTCCAGGGTCACACTTTGCAAAAAACATTCAAAACACGCCTGCAGATTGAGTGCGTTGTTTCACTGCATGATTCAGTCTATTAACATACATTTAGAATGATCACAAATTTCAGACATGGGGGCAGAATTGTTTTATTTTTATACAACTTAATATAGTTAATCAATTTCACATTAAGTGTGCCGTTTTTTTCCTCCAAAAATTACCATGATTACAAATGTTATCAGAGGTGGAAAGTAACGAATTACATTTACTCGCGTTACTGTAATTGAGTAGCTTTTTGTGTACTTGTACTTTTTAAGTAATATTTTTAATCTGTAATTTTACTTTACTTAAGTATATTTTGTGTGAGTATTGTACTTAGCTACATTTTAAAACTCATTCGTTACTGAGTAAAAAATCGCTCCGTGGAAACAACTGCAGCAAATAATGGGCAGAAGAAGAAACTGGCGCTAAAATCACAATATAGTAATTGTTGTTTTAAACATTATCAGTATTTGCCAAAAAACAAACAAATCACTCTAAACCAGCGGTTCTCAATTCCAGTCACCGCTCTACATATTTTTCATGTCTCTAGTTAACACACCTGATTCAGATAATCAGCTCGTTAGAAGTGCGCTCCATGAATGAACTGTGTTCCGATTGACATGCTCCCTACACAGTGTCCATTGCTCCCTACTCCTGAGCAGGGGAAAGCCGCTGAAGTTTACTTCACTTCAGAACATTCATTCATGGATTTGCGCTGCAACATCTTTATGCTGCAGACGAAAGTGTGACATCATATACCTCTGTAAATATATACAATTTAAATTCACGCGCACACTTCAATGCACTATGAATGGAATACGCCCTTAACTGGAATCATGGAGGAATATCGGTGTGATGTCCAGCAGGGGCACTTGCGTTGAATAGAACAAGCGTCTGAAGTGATAAGAGTAACATACGAAATGTGCAGAGCGGTGGGGCGCGAGGACTGGAATTGAGAACCGCTGCTCTAAACAGTGTGCTGTGAAATCTAGTAACGTTAGATTAGACTAATCCGCGTGCATCTGAGTGCTTTTTCTTCGCGTGATTCAGTCTGTTAAAATAATTTAGAATGATCACAAAACTGAAGATATAGAAGCAGAAAATGTATATATTTATATAATTTAATATAGTAAGCATCTCACACACAATGCCGCTTTTTCTCAAAAATCACCATGATTACATAGGCCTGTAGTTTTGCTTTTACACAGTTAAAAAACAAGTTAATTAAGAGACTTACGGTTTAGACCATATTGCCTGTTTTTGCTCTATTTCGACAACAAAATAATTCCATACACAGTTTAATGCGTCTCTGACTCTGAGCAATGACGTGTTTCATTCCTTGAATTAACCGTTTAAATGATTCTGTTCAATCACAATGACTCTCTTATCAGTGACTTGCTGACACCTGCTGGTGGTTCTAATTTAACATTTAAAGTATCTTTTGATTTATTTATTTTAATTTCAAATGACTATTTAACATTTGTGACCCTGGCATGGAGCACAAAACCAGTCTTAAGTCACTGGGGTATATTTGTAGCAATAGCCAACAATATATTGTATGGGTTAAAATTATACATTTTTATTTTATGCCAAAATCATTAGCATATTAAGTAAAGATCATGTTCCATTAATGTATTTAGTAAATTTCCTACTGTAAATATATCAAAACTAAGAGCTTAATTTGAACAACTTTAAAGGAGATTTTCTCAATATTTGGATTTTTTGCACCCTCAGATTCCAGATTTTCAAAAATATTGTCCGATCATAACAAACCATACATCAATGGAAATATGATTTATTCAGCTTTCAGATGATTTCCTGTGGCCCTCCAGGTACTGAGTTTGACATCTTTGGTCGATCCCATTTTTTCCTCCCTCTCATTGTTAAAATGTAACTAAGTACTTTTTACTCAGAGTAAATTTTAAATGAGCTACTTTTACTTTTACTTGAGTATTTTTTAGACTGGTACTTTTACTTGTACTTAAGTAAAATTTCAGTAATGTAATTTTTACTTGAGTACAATATTTTTACTCTTTGAATGTTATATATAATTTTTTTTTACAACATTTCAAGAAACAAGATTTAGCATATTTCCATCTATTTTGACAACATAAACAATTCCAAACAAAGCCACAATGCTGTTTTGCATCTCTGAATGAATCAACATGTAATTTATTCCTGAATGAATCAATCGCGATCACCGCTTATTAACTGTGCTGTCACCTCCTGGGGGTTTTAATTTCACATTAAAAGTATTTTTGTATTTTAAATAATTTCAAATATCAGTATTCAACAATTTGTTTAATATATCAAAAAAGTATTTATGCATTTGTAATAGCAGGTTAAATGCATTCATGTCCTGCATTAAACAATGTGTAAAAACATCTAAATGCCACTTCAGATGCAGCTTCTGTGTTTCCTCTGTATTGCAAAGGTGAATTGTGTTGATACGGATTTCATAATTCACTGATTAAATGTAAGAATTTGCCTCAAAAGATAATAGACACTTTTAGAAAAAAATGGCTTTATAAAGGTAAAAATGCCAACTTTAACTTATTGTAAAAGAGTAATTTATATCAGTGTGAATTGACCACCACACAAAATATGAAGAATATCCAAAACTTTGAGTCAGTTGTCCATGGCAGTCCCTAAGATACCAGCACAATAACACACTCTGCAAAATATCATCTAATTATCTTTATCGATAAAATCCCAGAACATTTCTACATATTTTTCACCCTAGTAAAACAGCATTATTTTTTTTCTTTCCTCCCCAGGAGCAAGTTGATGCAGCAATAAAGCAGCTTTTGGTTCTGAAGGCAGAATATAAGCAGGTGACGGGGCAGGAGTACAAACCCGGAGTTCCCCCCGCTGGTGCTGCTCCATCAGCTCCAGCTCAGCCTGCCGCCACCACCCCTGCTGTGTCTGACTCCTCTGACAGCTCTCCTAAGGCTATTTACGATCGTGTCTCTCAACAAGGAGACCTTGTGAGGAAATTGAAAACAGAAAAGGCACCCAAGGTTTTGAATTATTTCAGTTTTGCTCAGAATTTAAGTATCTGAGTTTAATGCGATCATATTCAAGAATTACTCATATTTTTATAGGATCAGACAGATGCTGCAGTGAAGGAGTTGCTGAGACTTAAAGCCGAGTACAAGCAGCAAACCGGACAGGAATACAAACCAGGCATGCATCCATCCTCAGGCCCCGCCCCTGTACAATCCAGCCCTGCCCCATCCCAATCTAGCTCCTCCCAGCCTCAGTCCAGCTCCTCCCCTCAGGCTCAAGCACTGTTTGCAGACATAGCCCAACAGGGGGAGCAAGTGAGACTGCTTAAAGCAGAAAAAGCTCTCAAGGTCGGTTTGCATTTGTTTGCAGAATGTAATTAATAATGTGGCTTTATTTTTTGTGTTCATGTGATTCTAATCTGCTTTTAGGAGCAAGTTGATAAAGCAGTGAAGACTCTGCTTGAACTGAAGGGTCAGTATAAAGCCCTCACTGGAGAAGAGTACAAGCCTGTGACCACTCCAGGAACCTCAGGGAACACGGGAGGAGAAGATAAGAGCCGTAAGGAGCGAGAGAACAAGTCTGAGAAGCAGGGAGGAGGAGGAGGAGGTCGTAAACAGCAGAAAGGAGGAGAGAAACCTCAACAAAGTCAAGACTCTGGAGCAGGAGGAGCAGGAGATGGCCAGGGGTCAAAGAAACAGACACGGTGAGAGACAAAAGCACAACGCTGAGCTGTCAGATACCCTTATATGTGGTTCCACAAGATGTTGATAACTATTTGAAGGGAGACTTGAGAAAGTTTTGCAGTTGTTTTAGTACTGCCACAACTGGTTTTGTTCTCCAAGACTAAACCCTAAACACAGTCTGTTCTGTCTGAATGTCTTTTTCAGACTTTATGCTGTATTTATGAACACTTCACTTAAATAAATTCAGTTATGCTTTAAGCAAGGCAATGTGGCATTTGCCAGCAGGAAAGATAAACTCGTTTACTTTGTGTTTCTCAAATGTAGGCTGGGACTAGAGGCAAAGAAAGAGGAAAACCTGGCTGATTGGTACTCACAGGTACACTATGTACACATAATTTTGTAAACTGTAGGAGAACTGTTGTTATTTTACTAAAATCATAGTTTTTGCTGTTTTCAGGTGATCACTAAGGCTGAGATGATCGAGTATTACGACGTCAGTGGCTGTTACGTGTTGAGGCCCTGGTCTTATTCTATCTGGGATGCCATCAAAGAATTCTTTGACCGGGAGATCAAGAAGCTGGGTGTGGAGAACTGCTACTTCCCCATGTTTGTCTCTCAGGCTGCCCTGGAGAAAGAGAAGAGCCACATTGCAGATTTTGCTCCAGAGGTGAGGAGATGGAAATAAAGGAATGAAAGTATATGAGCAACATTTAATACCTATATGCCATTAATATTATTTAGCAAGGATGCAATTAGTTCATTTAAAATTTACAGCAAAGACATTTAAAATGGAAAAGTATCACATTTTCAAAACAAAACAAGCAGCACAAGTTTTTAAACATTGATAATAAAAATGTTTTATTTGAAAACCAAATCAGGATATTATAATTATTTCTGAAGGATCTTGTGACGCTGGAGTAATGATGTTGAAAATTCAGCTTTGTCATCACAGTAATAAATAACATTTTAAAATATATTACAATAGAAAACAGTTGTTTTTAAATATATTGATATTTCACAATATTATTGTTTTTACTGCATTTTTTATTTAATGTTTTATATGATAATTGGAATGAAATATTTTGGTGGATCATACAGTATAATGTAATATTTGGGCTTATCAGTGTGTGGAACTTCAACTCAGATATGTGCGTTTTATCTGCAAATGTCTTTAGGTTGCTTGGGTAACAAGATCAGGAAAGACAGAGCTGGCGGAGCCCATTGCTGTGCGTCCCACTAGTGAGACCGGTGAGCAACTGCAGCTGTATCTTACATGGACTGGATTATCATCTTTTTATTGTCTATTTAATAAATTCAATCCCTTCTTTCATTGATGCAGTCATGTACCCTGCCTATGCCAAGTGGGTTCAGTCACACAGAGACCTGCCAATCAAACTCAACCAGTGGTGCAACGTCGTGGTCAGTTTCAGCCTCAGTCGTACACTTTTGCAAACAAATCTAAATTAAGGGCTGTGTCTTCATTCCACTTTTTGCTTTTCTCAGCGTTGGGAGTTCAAACACCCCCAGCCCTTCCTGAGGACCAGAGAGTTCCTTTGGCAGGAGGGACACACAGCGTTTGCCACTAAAGAGGAAGCTGTAGAGGAGGTACGATGTGATTGATCACAGCTTACTATTTACATACAGATCCAGAAATAATTTGTACCATGTTTCTGACCCTCCTACTCTTTCATCTGTCATGTGTGCAGGTTCTGCAGATTCTGGACCTGTATGCTCGAGTGTACGAGGAGCTGATGGCAATCCCTGTGGTCAAGGGCAGGAAAACAGAGAAGGAGAAGTTTGCAGGAGGAGACTACACCACCACTGTGGAGGCGTACATCTCAGCAAGCGGCAGGGCTATTCAGGTTAGCCTTTAAAACATGCAGATTCTCCTAATTTACAATCTTTGTTTGGTCTGTTTAACTACTTTAAAGGGATAGTTCACCCAAATTCCGTCACTAATTCCTCACCCTCATGTCGTTCCAAACCCATAAGACCTTTGTTGTTCTTCAGAACACAAATTAAGATATTTCTGATGAAATCCAAGAGCTTTCTGACCCTGCATAGACGGCAACACAACTGACAAGTTCAAGACCTAGAAACGTATTAAAGACATCGATAAAATAGTTGTTTTTTTTCTGCTACAGAGAGATGGTTACATTTTATTGTATAAATCATTGTATCATTACCTTGTTAGCATTTAGCATTAAAGTACTGCAGTAAGATCTGAAACTATTCATCATTCTCGCAGGGTGCCACATCTCATCACCTGGGCCAGAACTTCTCCAGGATGTTTGACATCGTCTTTGAGGACCCTAAGAGACCAGGTGAGAAACAGCTGGCCTACCAGAACTCCTGGGGCATCACCACACGAACCATCGGAGTCTTGACAATGGTTCATGGAGACAACATGGGCCTGGTGCTGCCACCCAGAGTAGCATGTCTACAGGTTCGCTGGAGATCCACAATTTATTTTTCCTGGATATAATGGATCATAGTGTTGTATTCAAACTTACACTGTGATTCGCAGGTCGTCATCATTCCTTGCGGCATCACAGCCACTCTCCCAGAAACAGAGAAAGAGCTTCTGTTGGCCCAGTGCTCTAAATATCTTTCTAGACTACAGAAGGCAGATGTCAGAGTCAAGGCAGACCTGCGATAATTACTCACCTGGCTGGAAGTTCAATCATTGGGAGCTGAAGGTATGGAGGTTCTCTCTCGCTGCATAATCATAACAAAGATCACAGAGGCTTTATGTCTGACTTCCTGTTTTCTGAATGCAGGGTGTGCCCATAAGGTTCGAGGTAGGGCCAAAGGACTTAAAACGGGGTCAGTTTGTAGCAGTAAGAAGAGACACAGGAGAAAAGCTCACTGTGCCAGAGGCTGACGTTGAGAAGAAAATCCTAAACCTTCTGGAAGAGATCCAGAACAACCTCTTTAAACGGTACAAACATCTGCTGACTGGTATCACCACATTAAAGCTCTCTGAATTCCATCAGATGCAGAAAATGACTTAGGGTTTGTTAACTTGTCACAGGGCCTCTGATGATTTGCACAAACACATGGTTGTGGCTGATACCATGGAGCAATTCCAGAAAGATCTGGACCAGGGAAGAGTAAGTAAACGATGTGGATCCATAGCTTTTCATCAAAACTAGAAACTTGCCTAATTCATATAATTTCACAGATTGTGCAAATTCCCTTCTGTGGAGGCATTGAGTGTGAGGACTGGATTAAGAAGATAACGCCAAGTAAGAGATCAATCCATGCTTTTGGGTTGTTATTCCTTAACCAGTATTCTGATACCTGATTTTTTTAATATTTCAATTGCAAGGACCTCTAAATCCCTCAAGAATGACATTTTTCATGGGATTTTCTTGGGAGAATGGTTACCATTAACACTGTTTCCTGTGTCCTCAGGGATCAAGACCTGGAGCCTGGTGCACCTTCAATGGGAGCCAAGAGTCTGTGCATCCCTTTGAGTTCTTGATGGCCCTGCAGGCCGGTCAGATGTGTGTCAGCGGCAAAGAGCCTGCGCAGTTCTACACACTGTTTGGTCGCAGTTACTGAAACTGATTTTCATCCCTAAAATAATAACTCTCCTTCTCCCCTTGTCAATTGCACTTGCAGAATAACTATAAGACATCTCCTCTAACCACTCAAAATACTGCTTTTTACTATAATTTAGAGGAATCCCCTCTGTTTTTCTGGTCACAGGTTTACTAGCTGACAGGTAGAGTTTTAGGATGAGATTAGATGTTCTATGCGGCCATACTAAACCTTTGCACATCTTTGTCCTAAATAAATGTCATGAACTAAACATTATCTGTAATAAAGGGATTCTTAATTTCTATATTTTGTTTGTGCTTGTCATGAATTTTGTATCTGGTTTGTGTTCATAAGGATCAGAGATTGTTTTCTAAAATTACGTAACATACTCCACACACCAAGTCATTTTACTAGATTTGTATTTCATATTGCAATACTGATCAACAATTGACCAATATTCTGAAATATACATATATCAATGCTTTTGGTCAAACGGCTAATTCATCATTCTTTAAGGTATTTTTACAAGTATAATGTTTATTTATAAAAATATAGTTTTTACTGAATAAACTAACATGAATGCACATTAGTTCAAATGCAAATATTGATCAATTATGCTTAATGCAAATTAAGAGACAAGTAAAATAAGGGTAACCCTGGGACTAAATAAAAAGTGCTGGGTTGTAGTAATGTAAAAAAAAAAA